>LYUA01004050.1:0-11257 GCA_002093875.1 Calopteryx splendens | reverse complement strand
TTCCGTTGTTATCACCATGGATTTCCACAAAGTCTCGGCCTTAACTATTTCTCAAATCAAAAGATTTCACCGTAAATGCCAATTAAAATTTTAACATAATCGTTTTTCTGATCACATTGACATGACTTATGATTCGAAATAGAAACAAAGTAACGACTAGTTCCAGCCCGACCCGACAATGATGCGTAATTTAAACGGGCGATAATTGTGGCAGGCATGACACACATTTGTTCGACTTTTCTTCTCAAACCCATGCAATCAGTAATAATAATTATTATTACGAGCCAAAGTTTGTTCTGGCACGCGGTATTATTAGTTGATAACTTTACTGCGGCTATTTATGGTTCAGTTGCGGAATTAACAAGTATTGGTATGTGTGTATGTATTGTAAGTTCGTGAAGGTCAGATAAAAAACAGTCTATGAATCAAAAGTGTTGATCCTGAAGATCCAGCGCGGATATTGAAGACAAAATGCAGCTACAGATAAAAATTAAACAATATACAAACTTCCACTTCTTTGTAGTGAATTATAGCGGTCTTAAAACTAATGGTGAATTTTTATAAACATCATTCTCTGCTTCTAAATCTCGAGCAAAAGTATAATTGTTCGTGAACTTGCGGAGTGCCATCAATTATGTTTTCACTATACACACGATACTAATATAAAATTTACGTTATTAACTTTTATCCCTGCAATACAAAACCAACGCAAAGTATATTCTTGTGCTCATTAGTTTATGTAAATGGCAACGATTATTACGAACCAGAAAACAGCCCCTAAAATTTCGCTGCTGACAAAATGAAATCGCATATGAATTTCAAGTAAATAGCTTAAACTACTTAAATACATTTCTATTCAATTCCATTTATGTTACTCCCAATCATTGCAAAAATCTCCGACGCTCATTTATTTAACTATTTGAGAGTAAATGAAAAACAGCAATGTTATCCTTATATGTTGAACTATAAAAAGCAAGGATACAGAAAATGGCGCAAAATTTGGAAATTGTTCATTATTTCACATTATTGAATGCTTCACATTCTGTTTAATTTTTCAAATTATATTTATACCGCGAAGGCTTCCTCTGTCGCCTTCCCATGGGATGCCAAATATTTGAAATGAAAAATAAATGCACCTCTGCAGATTAGTGAAATGTCTAAAAAAATAAATAATAACCATAAAGTTTATTTTTGGAAGAATAAAATGGAAACAAAATTTGCTTATGATACTTTAAACATTCTATCGTCTGCAAGAGCGAAATTTCTCATCCACTCGCCATTTCTGTAAGTGAAGTATAGATATATATACGGGTCGGTCAAAACCCCCTTTTATCCGGAATGAAAGTTATGGACTTGAGTCACAAAATGGGGGTGGATTATAGCTCCGGCTTGGACAAAGGCGAAACTATGGTCAGCAATATCTTCCAGTTTTTAATATTATACTTCAGCTAGCGTTTTAACACCCGTTTTCTTATATACGGCGGCTCCGACGGTTTGATTTTGGATGTTGATCTAGCTTACTCGGACGCGATGAAATCGGAAAAGAAAATTTCCGCTCACGAAATCACTCGCAAAGAACCTGCGTCGTGACTCTTGGCGCCGGTCCCTAGCTCCTAAATGCATTCACATATTCCCAAAAACCTTTAGAAACCACTCGAGAGAGATAAATCAGTCGAAGAATCTCCTTCCAGACCTTTCGATGAAATTCAAGGCCGGCTAAGACGCTTCCCGTCTTGCACTTGGCATCCGTTTCCAAAATCATGACGTTCAGCGCTCATGCTATCTGAGCGGTCTCTATAGGATACCGTAATGGAATCTAAGCTTCGGAATAGCGATGCAAATAATCAGCATTTCATTAGCGAGTGCATTCTCATGACGGTCAAGTTCAATTTCCCCTCCCTCAACACCATCCGTACGGTATCTCGATATACGATACTGATGATAGCTACTCGTACCCTAGGTATACTTATAATTACTCGATTTAGGTACTATTTATTAATATCTCACCAACGATTACTTTAAATATCGAAGAACAACATTTAAAGTGAAGTATCGCAAATGTGCACAGTAAGTCCTAGTTACAAAAGAACTCGGATTGCGCGGATACTCCATCATGATTAACCAAAATTAAAGCATTTTGTCCTATGGTGTATTCATGGGAAAAAATTAGTCAACAAGAATATTGTTATGAAAATCAAGAGTATTCTTGGCCCTCCCTGATTAGTGAGAACGAAGGTTTTCGACAAGGTTCGCAGCATGCTCAGGTTGCCCCAATGGATGCAGACAATCGGTTTTTCTTAACAGTGCCCCAATTGGTTGGCTTTCCACGTGAGATCACTGAAGTGTCTTTTAGCGATTGTGGCTTTGGGGTTCAGTTGAGTTTAGAAATTATCAAGGTCAATACTGAGCGGACTCAATTCTTTTAAAGTGATAAGGATAACTCAATATACCTACATGAATAAAATGTTTAATTGTAGTTTAGCAAAGCCAGAGCTCGATTTTCACATCGCAGAGCGTTGTTAAGTAAAAGAGAACTAATAAAGGAATAACTCCATTTCATAAAGACGGCGTTAAAAATACCACAGTTTTTAAGACAGATCAGTACATTAGTAAAGGTATCACAATATACACGTATTCCTATTCCAATATACACGTATTCAGTGGCGTCACAACAGGAGTTGACAGTGACGGCAAGCGGATAGTAAAGAACTCCTATTGAGCCGACCTGTGCGTTCCACGAATCTAGGGTTCATGAGCCAAATTTCAATCGAAATATGACATCACATGGATATAGCAAATAGCAGTGGATTCGTAGCAATATCGAAGAGACCCATATCCATAACGATGAGATCAAGATTGGACTGCATCCCACTCACAAATAGGCCTCGATAGTTTATCGCAATCATGCAAAGGCAACGATCTATTTAACTCTATGATACACTAGCGAAGGAAGCTCAAATCCATAAGAGGTCAGTGCATCACATTTTTTTTCGATGATTTTTAAGCATATTGAAGGAGAGAAATAACGATGAGGGACCTTGAAATTATACCGACTTGATATTCTTTCATGCAAATCAACCATTCACCATTATTATGCATATCCACGGGCGCTCATTTCAAATAAACGGCATTTACAGCGCGGCAATTTGCTGTCCTATGGCTGTGAAAATATTGGTTAACACTTTTTAGCGGGTGTGCCCGCGTTAGGAGCTTTCGTGACGAGAACCTTGGGTAAGCAGGCGAAAGCCATTCTTCCCGATTCGCTGCACCTGGTCATTGCCACCGTCAATTAATAGTTAAATTTTTATATACGCTTATAGAACAAAATTCCAAAGATTTTCATCTTTTTTCCTTAAGTGGCATCATATTTTCTGTATCTTAGTAACTAATTTAAAATAAATTTGAATATATATATATTCCCATTATTTGGGGAAAATGATTATTTTAAAACTTAATAGAAAAACGAGAGTCGAGAATGAACCCAATCTCATAGAGGAAAAATAAACCGGAGAAATCTAAACCAAAACCGGGGCACTTTCTTGTGCAGCGAAAATAAAACCATTACCTAATCGAGTTCTTTCAAGAACAGGTTTGATAAAATATGGAAAAATTTATTTTCAATCGCATTATCTTCACTCCTTTTAATTTTTCGGTACAAGAAAAAATAGTAAATGACAAAAAAAAATTTTGAATGAATTTTGATTTTTTGATTCACTCATTAAATATTTATCATAAGCGATTGGTGGCACATAAACACGCTGAATTTAAATAAGGAATTAAACCGTGATAAACGTTGCTGGAAACTTTATAATTTCTTTGAAGGAATGACTCCCTTTCCTTTCCTTACGTAAATGTTCCAGTAAACACTGAATTGTAAACAAGTATGTAAGTGCAAATTTATAAGCTTAGGAAATAAACGGGCCGCTCCCGTTCATGATATTACGTGTTGACTCAGAGATAGAGAATGAAGGAACTAGGAGTTCAATAAAATCTATCCTCAGCATCATTTTGATTACATCCTCGGTATAATCCCATGGCAATCAAATCGGTGACTGGTTTCGGTTGATGGCGATAGATCTCACCGCAAACGAAGCCTAAATGATTGTGGATTTCACGTATTCAGGCGAAAGGGGGGGGAGGGGTAAGGCGAGTAGTTGCAGTTCCTGTGCCACCATTTGATTCCCGAAGAGATTTCGTTAACCAGGAAACTCCGAGCCGCTGGGAGTTTTGAAATCGGGTTTGTTCAGAGGCAATTTCCGGGATCATGAACCCGGGACCCTCCGGTCTATAGTCCAAATCTACTCTCCTAGGCTGATATGCCCTTTTAAAAAAATTAAATTATCATTAATCGTAATCTACCGTTTAGGGTAGGTTTCTGATGGACGCATGACCGCAACCCTTTCTTCATTTCCACATACTTTCTGCCACACTTCATTTCATGCATCCAACACGTCCAATATTTTCCTCCTCCTACCTCACCTACCCAACATTCTACTCTTTATCATATTCTTCAGCAATCCTAAACAATAACCACTCAGTACGCCCTGCATCCAATTTACCTTCCTTCTTTGGATTTCTTCCATTAGCCTTCTCTCCTCCTCTTCCCCCCTCGCAAAACTATGTAGAATAAATAAAAAAAGAAGCAGTGCAAACGATATCCTCAAAAAAAATGTTTCGCGAAATGAAAAACAACCGCGGAAAGTAGAAATATGGTATGGATTACTGAGAGAGCATTCTGAGAAATAAATGACTATGGATGAGGTGGGATGGGGCGGGTTTTGGTGGACAAAGAGGCCATTAAAGCAGGAAGCTCTCCACACGCGGACTCTTCACTCCGTCCGCGACCGTCCACTCTTTGCTCAGCAATCTCCACCGATATATTTCCGTTCTCGAACTCCTAATCAAACATGTCTCTTATCTCCTACTCCGAAACGTCGCTTTAGGGGAAAAAATCCTTCTGAGTTTCCCAGAAGCAATATCTAAAGTCCGGGCGGGCGTAAACAGTAAGGCGTGATAATCTTGGTGAGGCTCCCCAAAACAATATTTGATCGAAACAAAAAAGGTCTCAAGGTGCCCGTAAATCTATTGGATTTTAAATTATATTTAAATGTGGATTTTGTACATCAATATCGGTAGTTGATGGTTGTTATCAAAGTTTGCATAGTGGGGTATAACGGTTTCTCAGACGATCATTCTGGGTGAATTACTTCACGAAAACCTTTTTGGTCGTTTTGGTCATACGCTAGGGAGTTACAAGGTAAACGCAGACTGTTGAGTCATTACGGGACGAAAATGGCGAAGTAGTTGTTGACAGTGTTACAAAAGCGAACGTTTTGCACAGTTATATTGGAAGTGTGTACAAAAAGGATGGCAAAATACCAATCAAAAACTCCCTGGTATCTCCCTGAATTTATCATTGACGTAATCACAAACAGAAATGGATTGGTTAAACCACTGCAGAGTATTAGAGCTAACAAATCTCCAGGACCGGAAGAGATCTCATTACGAGTATTAAAAGTGGCGCCAGAAATTGCACCCAATTTGGAAAAATATATTTACTAAGTCTTTATCGAAAGTTAAAGTGCCGCAAGGTTGGAAAGTAACCCACATATTTCCCATCTACAAGAGCGGAAGTAAACAAGATCCCGCAAATTACTCACCAATATCATGAACATCCCTATCCTGTAAAATTCTTGAGCACATAATAGTGAGTAACGTCATGCACTTCCTGGATAGCTAGATTTTTCACAAACGCAGAGTATGGGTTCCCAAAAAGTAGATCTTGCGAAACACAATTTGGTTTATTCATCCACGACATCATTAGTTCGGAAGATCCAAGAAAACAAGTTCAAATAATAACAACTATCTTCTTAGATATCAAAAAAGCATTTGATCAACATACTACACTATCAGCTAGTATCCAAACTGGCATTACGTAGAATTAATGAAAAAATAGTGAATTGGGTTCGCGATTTACTCTTTGACCCCAAACAGAAAGGGATAATTGATGGAGTTAGTTCCAATTTTGTGGATGTAGCCTCTGGCGTCCCTCAGGGTAGTGTAATCGGTAGTAGTAGTTTTTGTCATTTGTTGCTACACTTACTACTACTATTGAATGCTAGAAGACATGATCTTTTTTTGAGGCGCAGAGGTTACATTCTACTTGCCATGGAATTTACTAGTTTTTTTCCTAAACTTAAGTTTTTTTGCTGCACTTTTGTACAATATTAATAAACAATACGGGGTTTAACAACGCACGGTGATAAACCATTCCTTCATTTTCTATTCAACACAGACTTAAGTCAAGTTCTCTGAAGAGTGGAAAAAATAAATTGGATGGAAAGGAAAACAAACGAAAAAGTGGTAAGCATGGTAAGGGAAACAGGGAAAGTCGTTGGGAGAAATTCAAATAAGGCAGGAAAGTGGATGCAGGGCATATTTAGTGGCAATGGATTGTTGAAGACCGTAATGCAGAGGGGATAATTTTTGGTAAGCGAGGGAAGGGGAAGAAAGGATTGGACGTAATGAAGGATGGGAGAGAGTATGCGAAGTTGAAGAAGGTTTATTACAATGTGGGGTTTGTGTATTTAGCGTCGGCTTATAAAAGCAGCAAATCTTGTGCCTAGGAGTCAACAAAAGCTTAGATACACTAATCTGATATGTACTGATTGCAATAGACATTTTACTCACGGAAATTACTTACACAGTTGATTTTTAAAATAAAATGTATCTCAATATTTCTTATTTCTTTGATGAGGCCGTCAATGTTTCTCCACAATTGCTTCCGGGCCTTCAAGACTGAAGATAAATACGTGGATCTCGGGATAGAGCTTGATGGATCGGAAATCCCATAGAAAATCGGACGACCTCACTTTCGGCCCGAGAAATTTGGTCTTTTGCGTAATCATAAAGCGCTATTTTATTTGCTGAAACATTATACATGGGACCCTTTCTAAAGAAACTAAAGTTCCAGTCCATTTCCTCTCAAATTCGTCGTCATTTTTCCGACAACGCCGAAACTGTCTCCTGAAATAATGTTTTGTCGAAGCTATTTTATGCAGGCATAAGTTTCATGACAAACAGAAAATTCTTCATTTAATGGAATAGAATAAGGTGGTAATGTGCGTCGAATTATTTGCTCATAGGTGACACTAGAGTTAAAACAAGTCACAAGTGCCGCATATGCCCTTGCATAGTAATACAAGTGCCGCATATATTCGTGCATTATGCACTCGCGACTTTTTCAAAACGAAATTTTGGGCAAAAAACTGGTGATCCTTCTGTTTCGCAATAAGTGGAAGTCGTCACACGACATCCTATGGTCAACTGCAGCTTTGTAATTGATAGGCGGCACCTATTTAAAAAAAAGTAAGATTTCAGGAAAGTAACGAGCGTGTCATAGGCAAAGAAATAATTTTACTACAGTTCCGATCATAAAACGAATGACCACGGTTTAATCTCATAAATGAACATTTCGAACAAAGGCGGCGCTATTAATCTCTCCGCTACTACAGTGACGGAACTAGCGGGCGCTGCTTTCGCTTAATTAAATATTTAATTCATTATTCCGATTTTCCGCTCCGCTAAATAAAAAGAGAAGATCGTGACGCGCTCTTCCGTGATGCTGGGCGTGGAGGCCGCGCGGTCACGCCTTGAGGACCCGCCCCTGGAAAGCCGACGAATATTTGATCCAATTGTCTGGCGTGGATCGTCCCCCCCCCTAATTTAGGAAGGCAGAATTAAGGTTCTATTAAGATTAAGATTAATTCAAGGTGCTTTGACAGCTGGGATCGTTTCACGATTTCGCTTGAGACGAATCATTGAAGGTAAAATGCATTGCAATTACTCGTGTTCCACAACTACAAGTTTAAATAAAGACGCGCCGTCATTAAATGAAATTTTACATCTAAGAGTCGCGAATTTGGTTGAAAAACCTGTGATTTAAATAGAAGACTTGCTTTCCGGGAGAAATTTTAAAACGCTATCTGTAATAAGAGGCATTGCAGGGACGAAAATCTGGGGCTGAAATGTCGCCATGCGGTTTTATATCGGGCCTGCAGTGCCGTGCAACCGTTACTTACTCTTCAACTTGAGTAACTACAACTCATGAGTTTTAAATCGAAACAAATCTATAAGATGGATAAGGGCATGTCCTTCCTGTGGTGTGAATTCTAAGTACTTCGGATGTGTTTGTGTGACAGCAGGTGCGACGCGACAATTTTAATTCGTAATGTTTTATCAATTTCGACACTTATTGGCACCAAGTAGGAGAGTGGGGCAGAGGAGGAGATTCGACGAGTGGAGGAAGGGAGCCCGGCGTACTTTCCTTCAGAAAAACATATGCAGCCAAAGTCATAAAATGCTATGGGTTTGGGTTCTCTCTCCGGTTCATATCCCGGGTGATGCCTTCGGGCAACCCAAATCTGAAAATCCAAGCTTTGTGTGATTGTATGGATACCAGAATTTCCAAGGGAAATCGAATAGCGGCGCAGGGAAAGGGACTAGGAATACAACTCGTAGACGTCACATCGTTGCAGCTGAGATCACGGTGACTTAACCCTCTCCTATCAAAATCATCCTCCGGGTTCATTAGTGTGGAGTCTATGTATGAGTCTTCAGATTGGAATGAATACGTTTGAAACGCTCATGATTAATACTTTCGGGCTTAATTTTGTGGAATTTTGTCGCCGTGCAAAGGAAAGAGACGTTTTGTAAGATCCACGGAATTATTTTAACTTACCCACCCTGGTTTAATGGTTTTGGACCTGGAAAACTGGAGTTCAAACCTTTAAAATTACACCCCAAATTATCAGAACATGGGTTGTTAAGTTGAAATAATTCTGTGGATCTTAAAAAGTGTTTCTTTCCTCGTGTATGAATGAAATATTAACGTACCGCGTGAACTAACGCTCACGATTTTCAGACTATCTCGCCCTCATCACCCCCTCACGATAGCTCTATAGATCCGACCCTGACTGGCGAGGCAGTAATGGGAGTTTCAAATGCACTCCTTAAGTCATTTCATGTTAACTGCACTCGATAAAATTCTTTATCTTCGAGTACGGAATACGTACCGTAGGAGAGGTTTGAACTCGCGACCTTCGGGTCCAAAAAATGAACGCGTTTCCCGTGGAATTTACCAATTCAACCTAAATTAGAGCAGATACTATACATAATCCTCCCATCCTGGGGTTATAGCACTCAATAAGATAAGACTTTGCAGTCACTTGACGTAGATTACGAATTTTGGGTAAAATTAACTTAATATTCACCTGAACCAAATAGAAGGAAAAATAAACTAAGGAGTTAGACAAGGATAGGTACAAGCTGGCACCAGCACCATTAAAAATATACCACTTTGAAGAGGCAATAAAAGAAACAGAAGGAATCAAAGGAATTAAGGTGAATGGTGACGAAGTTAACATTCTTCGCTTCGCAGATGACATCGCCGTTGTAGCAAAGAATTCAGAAGACCTAAAAATCTCACTGAACGTCATAGATGAATTGCTTCAAGATTATATAACATGAAATCAACAACAAGAAAACTAAAATACTAGTGTGCGGAAGAGAGAAACTGAGTGTAGATGCCCAATTACAAGGACAGAAATTAAAACACTTAGAATCATTCGCCTACTTCAGAAGCACCATTACATGGGATGGAAGAAGCTCGAAGGATATCAAGCGCAGAATAGCTCGAGGTAAGAAGGCCTTTATTATGAAGAGACAACTGCTGAGCTCAAAGAAGATAAAATTGAAAAAGAGGAAGACGTAAGTCAAAGCATTCGAACGGAGCGTGGTCCTCTATGGATCAGAGACTTAGACCATCGTAAAAACACAGTAGGAGAGAAAAGAAGCCTTAGAAACCTGGTGTTAGAGACGAATGCTGAAGATCAAATGGACGGATAAAGTTAGAAATGAAGAAGTATGCAGAATACCATATGGAACAGAATACCATATGGAACACCATACGGAAAGGAAGAACCAGGTGGTTTTTGGTCAAACCATGAGGCAATGTCAGGAACATAAACGAAGGGAAAATTCCACGGGGAAGAGGACCAAGGGTACAGTACATACATATGTACAGTAAATAAAGATACGAGATGTATGAAGGAAGACCTACTTTGGAGTGAGGGGATTGGCATTGGATAAAGGAGAATGGAGGACTGCACTCTACCAATCTTAGGATTGAATGACCATGATGATGATCCACTTGCACTAAATTCACTACATTGCACATCCCGATTTCAACATAATGTCATTTTCAGGTGTACCGTAAAATTTTTAATGCTGCTACCCACCCGTCTCCACCTACCGTAGGTGTATAATGACAGACATAAGCAATTTACGGTACATCTGAAGATGACAATGCAACAAGGTTCACAGTCTCAGGCATGGCGTGGTGGAAGGAAATCTAAACGAAGAATTTAAAATATGACACTACTCGACCGCATAGAAAGATCTAATACGAAGCGCGTTTCGACTTACTGAGCCATCGTCATTTTGTGCGAGACAGAAAAAACAATGCCACAGAAGAAAAAGCCAGAGAGAGAGAGAGAAAGGGTGGATGATCCCACCTTCCTTCTGGGTATTTATTCTGTAATGTGTTTGGCTTTTCTTTCCTGTACCTGATGATGATGGCTCAGTGAGTCGAAACGTGATTCGTAATTAATCTTTCTACACAGTTTAATAGTGCTATATTTTCCGTTCTTCCTCAGGACATTGCTACATTGTACCTAACCGGGTTTAGCAATAAAGAGTTTAGAATGGAGATAGACACTGAAATGATTTTACCCAATAGGTATGTTATAGCACGCCTTGATTTCCATACCAATTCCTCGGATCTCCGTGGTTCACTTGCACGTCGTTCGCTCTTGTGGCATGCCCTTGACGACGGAGCACCAGCGGAGGGGAAGGGGGGGGGGAGCAAGAGGCTTGCTTGGGAGAGTGGAGGGGTGAGTGGAGTGGAGAGAGGTCGGTTGTTCTTTGTTTGGCCCCAGCGTCTTCTTGAAATTCCTAATTCGAAGAGGGCACGGGAGGACGAGTCTCGGGAGCAATTGAAACGCATGGCTAGGCGCTCGCTGAATGCGTCACGGAGTTCAATTTCGCATTCAATTTTCCGCGAACCGTTTGGCCCGCCGAAGCAAAATGCTCCCGAGTGTGGAGGATCGGAAGTTGAGCCAGGCTCAACTCGGGCCAAACGAAAGAGCAGTGGGTCAATTCTCGTTCTCTCAATTCGCGTGATAGGGAACGCGAACGC
>LYUA01004049.1:20372-33150 GCA_002093875.1 Calopteryx splendens | reverse complement strand
TTATATGGAATTTCAGTGTTGCTTTTTTTTCGTTCTCATCACGATGGAGAAATTACACCAAGTCAAGCCGAAAACTGTTTCTTAAGCTTGCTTACTTTTTACTGTTTCAATTTCATTTGTGAAAAGCTTTCTAGACAAATCCCACATTCTGGACACATGCTCTGTACTGGGTCTGGCATGTGTGAGATAGATGCACTTCCAATGAAGGATAATTTAGACTATAGATAAGGCATGTTAAACTTTAATTGAGGAAAATAGATCATGGAAAAAAATTATCGTAACTAAGTAATAGTGGCCAGAAAGAGTAAAGGCAATGTTAAGATTTAATCATATTTTCTCTGTAAATCGTGACATTTGTTTTAATCAAATAGGAATTTATAGCCGCAATAAAATAAGTATGTTTGTAATCGTAAAACGAACACTTTCTCATTTGCGTACGCTTCTGAGCAAGGGAAAAATAACAACACAAGGGCAAAATACACCCCCTAATAATGATGCACATTCACCCAAGCTGTAGAGGAGAACACAGAAATTTCTAAAGAATCGTCTATTGGTCAAACAGTGTGAACCTGCCTTTGCTTCATGTGCCATTATGAAAGTTAATTGTCAAAGCGAGTGAAATCATATATCAATTAATACTAAATAGATAGCTATTAAAAACATAAAAAAAAGATTTAATTTGAGCTCTACTATCAGAATAAGAAGATTATCTCTTTTATAGGCATTTTCAAGTAGTCTAATGAATTCGATGGTTTCAGGCTCAAATAAGCGGAAGTTCATGAAATGATACTCCAGAATTCTCACCTTCTAAAGAACTTGAGGAACCAACAAGAAAATGTAATAGGAAATGTCCCAACAAATGATTTACAGGTGTAAACCCCAGAGGCTGAACCATTATAAAATTTCTAATGACTGCTGACTTAAATTTGCACAATAGTGGATCACATAACCTTCATTAGACTTTAAAATCAGGAACTCTATGTATTCTTACACTGGATTGTTATTAAGGTTTAGACACATAGGTGTCATTTTCAGGTACAAATCTTTACAAGAGTAGGTGCAGGAGAAGCAGAGGGGTGTGGGTTCGAGGTCAAGGTGGTATGGGATGGAGAGGGAGGGGGGGAAGGTTTGCCCAGTAAGACAATTGGAGGAGGTACATGATAGAGTGTTAGGTCTGTTTTTGGTGATGGAAAGGGAGGCTTCTAGGAGTGGTGAGTGTTTTCCAAACGTTCACTCATTAGTAAATGTCCCTTTTCCAAATTTCTGGTCATATCCAACTCCTCCCATTTGTCCATCTTCCTCCTTTTTACCATTGGGTGCAGTAGCTCTTCACACAGGTGTTTGATGATTTTGGAATTTTTCAGGTTACATTTCTGAATACTGCAGTTGTGTTTCTCTGAAGGGGATGATATGGTCTGAAGTGATAGTTCTGCCAAAGATTGCAAATTCATATCCTGGTATCATTTTTGAAACTGGAATATGCAGAAAATTAAGTTTCTCCTTATTCTTTTTCTCACAGGTGAAAGTAATTTCAATGCATTGGGAATTTAATGTATTCCAAAAATTGTCTAATTGTTTTTCCATGTCTGTCCTTACTGCAAAGATATCGTCTACGTAATGAAACCAGCAATAAACATTTTTGCTACCTTTGACTCTTGCAATCACAAATGTATCTCAGAAGTTTCCTACTTTTCAGTTCATGTTAAATAAACTGTTTTATATCCCTCTCTCAAAAAACAATTTTATCGAGATCTATACACGATTAAAACAATTGCATTAAAAAATGGAAACATTGGAAAATTAATGGAAAATATGCTTTCTAAAAAAATTCCATTGGAACAAATAATCTTCTCTTTAAATGCGTAAAAGCAAAGGAAAAGACTTTTCACTAGTGTAAACTCTCATACTATGGGGACATATCACAACAAATAGCCAGCCTATTTCGTATGGACCAATTAATGATAACTTACTATAGTAAGAGCAACCCTAGAACCTTTATAAACAAAATCAAAGTAAAAGTTGATAAAGTTAAAAATAGTGGCATATACAAGTGGAAGTACAATAATTGCGATACAATCTACATAGCCCAAATGGGTAGATCCTTACTAGTGTGAGGAGAGGAACACTAGTGCACAAGCATTATTCTTCTGTCAGCTTCCTGGAGTGAGTGAGGAGGTGGGTGGTTGGGTACTTTTGAAATTCATGATCATTGGGATGTTTTTTTTCCTGGTGTGGTCATGGTTATGCTCTGCATTTTTTGTGCTATATCACAATTGTTATCAGTAACATGGTTTACCCCAAAAGCAGTATTTTGCAATTATGTATAGTTCGACTTGCTCCCAATGATTTATAGTATTTAAGAACAGTTATAGAATATCTATCACGTTATACATAATGTAATGATAATGAGCATGCATAATAAAGATGCGTGATCCTGGCCCACAATTCATGAATATAAGCTACTTGTGTCTAACTTTCAGGGTAACTCTCCATTAATGTAGGTTGGGCTGTAGGAAGACTGTCCTTGCCATGGGTGACCCCAATTCACCTTCTTTCTGCTTCTGTTATTACGTTGTATAATCTGTGTTTGACTTTGTATCTGCTTCTGCTATTTCCTTCTGGTTTGGGCTTGGTGTCTGGTTTATTCATTTACTTCAAATCCTCCTTCATTTCTACCATCATTGAGATTTAATATTTCGTGGAGTATTCATCCACTCAAGAATGACGTTGGTGCTTTATTTGAACTTTATTACAATTATAAACTGTCCACATATCCATCCTCTGGCCTGGGTTCCATATTTGGACTTCACTGGTTGGGTTCCTTCTGCATGTAGGTGTAGTTCCGGGGACCATGGTTGCCAGATTGGGTTATTTAGGCTTGAAAATTGATACAAAAGTTTTGGGTGATAACCTAAATATGTAATTGAATTGAAAAGGTAACCCTTGTAAGTCGCTGCCCTGGATAACATTCTGAATTACCCTTATTGTATGACCTTCTATCAATCTATGCATGCTTTGTTCAATTCATTAAGATGCTATCCTGTGGATTTGAGGATTGAAAACTCTTACTGCAAAGTTTTGCGAAGGCCCATTTACAGCCTATTTCTATTGGTTAATTTTCAAAATTAAATGATTTATTGCATAAATTAATTTAGCTCTCTCATTCCAAAAAATATGCAACTCAGAAGTGTTTGGAGGTGCAGAAAGGGGAGGTTCCGTACAATTTTTCCCTGTGACGTCTTTGTGAAAGAGAGGATACCTATTGCGTCTTCAGATAACTGTTATTCTGGCTTAAGAGCTGCTTTATAGGGAGAAATCTTGTAGTGAAAATACTTCGCCTAAAATCTTGCGTGTCACACCTAACTTAAGAGTGAAATATTAACTTGCTGTAGATATAAGACTGTTACCTTAATCAAGGCTGTAAATATGAGGTCTGTCCTAGTAGAATCCAACCTTCGGCCTGGAGAAACATGTCAATGGGGTTGGGACCCTAATCCTCTTCAAAGTAGGCCCCTTGCACCTCCACATATGTAGCCCACTGAGCATTCCACTGCTGGAAACACCTCTGCAAGGCATCTCTTGGAATGGCTCTGGTGTCACATTCTGCATTATCTTCTCTCTTTTATTAATCAAATTGAGAAGGTTTCTGGGTCGTGCTCATAATCCTTGTGTATGCCAGTCACTTTTTGGTAGCCATTGGGTGAGGTGCTGTACTATGTGTTTTTGGATTTCCAGTTTGATCGAGATGAAAAGATATGTAGAGCAGGGATGCTCCATCAAGTTTTGTCAGAAGGTTGGTGATTCCAAAGCCAACAAATTCCTATGATTCGGCAGGTGTTTTTAGATGATGCCATATGGGAAACCCAAATGAAGGAGTCAACCATAAATCTGTGGTGCCAAAAACAGCTCACAGTGCAATTGTCGTTGAGAAGGTGCAAACATTCGTAATGGGAGATTGTCAATCAGTACTTTGGCAGTATGGGAAATCACTGACA
This sequence comes from Calopteryx splendens, assembly GCA_002093875.1. Lineage (NCBI taxonomy): Eukaryota > Metazoa > Arthropoda > Insecta > Odonata > Calopterygidae > Calopteryx > Calopteryx splendens. The sequence goes on along the minus strand of LYUA01004049.1, from coordinate 29,155 downwards.
CGGTTTGATCAGCAAAAATTTTGCACATGCAATTTTACCGGAGAAATTGAAAATGCCCTGAATGACTGAAATTTGTACCCAAGCTACTGATGCAGGAATGACTCAATCTTGAAATAGCACAAGACATGTTGAAAACTGGCTACACTGATGTTCAGTTTCTCAATACCGGGATAACTGGAGAATAGTCAAGGGTGCAAGTATGATGCGGAAAGCTCCCAATTTTAGAGTGGAGAGGGGTTTAAGTGTATGTGGAGGTGCATGGGGCATACTTTCATAGGTACTTAGAAGGGATTAGGGTCCCAAGCCCTTAAAGTTTTTTCCTGGCCAAAGGTTGGATTCTTTTTATACAAAACTCAATACCATTGGGGGAATTCTGGAAGGCAGCTCCAGTGTTAATTGGAATAAATTTTGTCACTAGCTGTGACAATATATCATGATGAGTTAACTATTATCACCGTTGTCTATTATGAGTTAACTCACCTCTAGCCATATGTAATATATTTGGTAGTTGTCAAATCAATCAGTTGGTTAATTAATTGAGGTAGATGGGCTATCTGTAAAATGTAAAATTCATCTGAAAAACTATGTAATTTTGGTCGATTCTGGGAATTTTTCAGGACTGCCTAACACACCAATGATCTCACTATGAATCACCTTGGCACATGGTACTAAAATGGTGATGGGGCAGTTTATTGAAAACCTTGCTCTATCCATTCATTTTGTTCAATGAATCCAAGGGCAAATTGAGGAAGATGTGGCTCTTTGCAATCATTGTGAAAAATCAGCTATTCATTTCTTTAATCTCTTCTTGGGGCCAATTATACTTACCCTCCCTCCTTGGCACTAACTTGAGTTTCATTAAAATTGTAGTTGAGATCTATCCAATTTTCAGCTCTGTATTTGCTCAGTATATGCATGCCTGTTGCTCATTCCTGCATTTCTCCAAACCCTTTGGATGAGAATGAAAGTTAGCCGACACTGCATTCTGGTTTTGTTTGAAGTCAGCTAGTTATTTGAAATCATTGAAAATACTCTTTAAACGGTCTCTGGGCTCTGGCAACTATATTTTGGTTCATTGTTGCTCTTTTCTTTGCAGTTTTTCTTCTCTAGTCTTCTGAGGGAACCCAAAGTGCGTATGGCACTAGTGATGGACCTGATAAGGAAGGAATCTGGCTATGTTGTCACAGGAGTGGCATTTTTAACTTTTCTCTGTGTGAACAAGGGAATAGTAGTGGGTGATCGCTCAGCACACCAAGCTGTTATCAACTTACCCCAGATGTTTTACTTCTCTATGTTTTTGTTGTTCTTCTGTTTTCCTTATGCGGTTGTCTTGGTGAAGAAGTTTTCAAAATTTGTTTTCCAGAATCCAATTTTTGTTTTCTGCATGGTTTTGATTTCCATTGCTGTTGTTGCATTTAACACTGAAGTACATCCTTATTTATTAGCCGACAATAGGCATTATACCTTCTATTTATGGAGGTACTATAACAAGCATTGGGCTTTGCCATATATTTTGACAGCTTCACATGTCTTTGGTTTCTTCTCGGTTTATAATTTTCTTGAGCACAACAATAGCAGTTTCCAGTTAGCATTTTACCTATGCTTCTTTTTGAGTTTGGTTTTCCAAAAATTGTTGGAATTTCGATATTTTATCTTGCCCTTTTTAATAATCAGGTTAAACATGAAAGTAGAGTCTGGGTGGCAGTTACTGTTGGAGTTTTTAATATTTTTATGTACTAATGCTAGTACAATTAAGTTGTTTCTAACAAGACCATTTTTCTGGAGTGACTCCACAGAAATCCAGCGATTCATGTGGTGATAAACTTTAAAAGCTGTTTTTAATGGAGAAAATTTTACAGAGTACAAATTCAAGTTTTATTGAGTACAAATGGAAAATTTCTGTAAAATATGAAAAAATAAATTACATTATTGTTTATCCCATTTATCCCAGTTCATGTTTTACCTATAATACAAAGAAATCTATTGTAGATGATTGCGGTTGAAATTTTGAGGTATTGTGCGTGATTTTTATCCCAAGTTAGCAGCTATTTCTGTTTTTGAATTGGGACATATTTTCTCGTTCTTGTAGTATTGGGTTACTTTTGTGGCAGCATGTGACTGTACTTTTTCATCATATTTCCTTAATTACAAGCTGTTGGGAAGTAAATTTTTGTAAAGACTATTGCACTTGGGAATCTAGAGTTATACATCATAATGAATATAGAGATCAAATTTGGAGATTTAATTTTAAAATTAGTTTTTTTTTGCGATTGCCATACATTAGTTTTTATTTAATTTTTGGACTGAATACATCTTAAATAATATTAATTAATGGAGGAAAATTCTAGGTGGGTAATCATGAGGATTTATGTGTTTTATATTTACCTTTTACCAGCTGAAGTTTATCTCTTTTTTCAGTAATGAGGAACAAAAAAATATTTGGTCTAGGTACTCTAGGGCTAAGTGGGCATCACTCACCAGAAGCAGTTTCCAAATTTCAACTGATGTGGTATATCATAACTGGAAATCTTGAATTTAAATTTTATGTACAAATTATGTTTTCCATGTTCCTTCCACCATTCTCATCCTTCGAAAATGAGAATATTATATGGAAAGGGAATATTTATTGTTAAATACTCCTTCAAAATAGGCAACCCCTAAAATTCAACATTGAAAGTTGAAAGTAGATTCAAACGAGAGAGTATGGTGTATCAATGAAAAAGATCTAATGGAAGTTTTCTTTAAAGTACTCTGTTTAGGCTCTACAACACATTTTGTTTGAAACTCTCTCACTAATAACATAAAACCCAGATGTGCCAGTCTAAATATTGTCTGACTTAGCTTCAGGTTTTTGTAATTTTTCCCATGAAAAGGAATCAATATCTAGGTTGGTGCCATGTCATTACAATAATCCTTGAAAAATATATCATCAAGTGACTATCAATGGGGAGAGTTAAATGAAAAGGCTTGAATCAAGAAGAGATCAATGTAGAGGTACCATTCAACGCTAAGTGTAGGTTGGGGGAAAGAGATGTGGGGAACTGGGTTGTATGGGAGATGTTGGGTTTTTAATTGGATGTTGTGTGGGCGGGGGAGAGACCAATTGCTAATTTCGTGGAGGGGACTGTAGATCATATTGGCCTCCATCATCTAAAACTGTTTGTTTTTTGTTCCCAGCATTTAAGTGCTAAATTAAATGAAGTGCTTTTGGTGATACTGGGTTTGCTCATTATGTTATCTTTTGTGTAAGTAATTGTGTTTGTATGCTCTTTTAGTTACTGAGTTTAAAGATTCAGTCAATTTTAGCAAAGGTTAAGTCTTGTATGGCGATGGAGTGATCTGTTTTCTAAATGTGTTTAGCAACCATGTGCACAGTGTTAAAATGTGCATATTGTTCAAAATCGCAGTAAGATGTGAAGTGTATTGTGTTTTGTGAACTCAACGTTCATGTATACTTGTTGGAATATTTCCACATGCTGAAGACAATTCCACCTTGGGACCAACAGAGTGTCATTCCATTCAATGTCAAGAGTCATTGTCAAAATCACATTTTTAGATTTAATTGACTCTTAGCACATTTTAAAACTGGTGATTTTACCATGATCTGTCACCGTCAAACAAATTTAAAGAACAGGTCACCCTATCACTATAACGTGTTTAAACTTAGCTAATATTGACACTTTAAAATTTTGAATTACGGAAACTTTAATGTTTATACGAATATGGTTTACAAAATAGTGAACATTGAACATGGTATAATAAAGAGTATTTTATTTGAATTAACTCTTAAATTCATAGAGCACAAAACAATGTAATCAACTGACATAGATGAGGTGCAGTTCTTTTGGTGAAATTAGAAATTGGCCCCATTCCTGTTCATGCACCGTCCAATCAAAACGCCCCTCAAACCAATTTCCCCCCATCCCCTGTTGGTTTTTGTTGCCATTATCCAATTCACCGCGTCTACCTGTGTTTTCTCGGTCAATATTTTTAGGCCATATTCCTAGAATAGACCCCTTAAGCCCAAGTGCTGCCGTCTATTTTCAACTAATACTTATTCTTAAATTTAAAATACTTATTTATTAAGCACACGGTACAGTGAATGAAAAACGAAACAAAATATATAAAAATGATTCACGTGCGAGTTTTTAGGCTAGCGGCCTCCTCCGGCACTGGATGCGACAGTGGAGCGATACGCTTTGGAGCGACTGTGGAAGGCCGTATCTTGCATGCTGTTTCGTGTATTCTTTGGAAATCATCCGCATGAATAAACAAACAGCAAACATGTTTTGAGTTAGAGAACGCGAGAATATATGGCGCCAAGGGTCCAGTACGGTAAATGGGGTGGTTGCGAGGGTTCGCGGATTTATTTGCGGTCCGAAAACTCGCCGAGCCTGGTGACTCGGTGCTTCGTCGTCGTTTGAAACTTCCAATTAGTTCAAGGAGTGTCATTTTCCCCTCTGACCGCCCGCATGCTCGCAAACCTTGTGCACATCCTCGCGCTATAATAGAAAATTACGAGTCTCGTTTTGTAGGCTAACTGTAGACTTAAGGCTGTACTGTGAACGGTATCACATCCACGGTCAACCATATCCGCAAGACTTGGGGAAAGTTCTTCGGCCTTTTCGGGACCTCAACCTTGTCCGGATAAGCTAATGGTTGGTTATTCCGAAAATACTCGTGCATTCAAAATAGGAATAATTATAGGGCTCTGAATTGATAGAAATATTTCATCTGTTGGTAATATAGTTTCATAAAACATGAAATGAAGACCAAAGAAAAGCATTCATTCATTTAATTGTCAATGCCACAGTTCAGTGTAAATAAAATTCTCGAGGTCTTAGTAAGATGGGCAACTTTTTATACCTGTCTGTCTTCCTACAAATAGCTGAATAAAGCAGGATCAACCTTTTATCCGATTCAATATGTTTCTCCCAATCTTGTTTTCTTGTAAGAAGTAGGTGCAGTTAATATACGAATTATATGCGTAATTTTTGTGATTTACCCTCTGGAGTAACCGAGACTGGATCAGTCTTCGGCGTGGGATATTGTTTTTATTTGACTTCATAAGCTTGAGTTTTTATGCAACAAATGAAAAAAGGAAAAATTTGAGAACAAAGGGTATTAACACGTTTGATTAACATTCACCTTAAATGTTTTAACATGCTAATGCTTTAATTGCCAATAGCTTTATCATTATTACCCATGGCGATTCTTTTATTCCCGCAATTGAACTTAAAAAGTTTCGCTTGACTCCGAAGAAATTCGAAGCTTCCTTTAGTATTCAACGGTCTTTCGCGTGATGCGGTATTTCCCGAATCACTCTATCATCGGCACATTTGTCAGAACTACTTAGAATATTAGACGCTCATTTGGAGACACTAATATATTTTCTGACGGTGCAAGCACCACAGAAACAGGATTATCTTGAATCCATGTACCGCTATGTTGTTCCTCGCAAATCACTGACTTTAAGTGTCTAGTCCTCTTCCCCCCCTCCCACTTTCTTTTTCCCTTCCTTGACCTCTGGCCTGGTCTGTGGTCCGTCCTCCTTCCCCTCCTCCCCACATTCAGCGGTTCAATCCTCTGAAGGGTGATTGCACGTCGAGGTGAGGGCCGTGTTTGCTCAGGGTTCAAAGGGGTGGCGTGCAAATCCCAGTGGCCCGGCGCCCTTGTAGGCCAATTCGCGTGTCTCCTATTAGCCGGCGACATACCAACCAATCTGCCGTCCGCCGAGCGCCAGGAAGAAAAGCAAATCCCATCAAGTTACCTTGTCAAAGGAAATTCGGGAGTTTTCGGCTTAGCACCCCAATCACTTAGGGTCAGGTGATTAAAAATGCGTAAAGTAATTCGAATTGGAGTCGTTCATCATCTAGGTAACATCGCAGGTCCCCTTTTTCGACCCCTTCCCTTCACCCTATCGTCAAGGTGATCACCCCTCCTTTACGTTCCTTAAACTTTGTTTTTTTTTGACAAAATAAATTAATCCTTGACAATTTACATGGTTTAGATGCCTGCTAAGTTTCAACAAATTATTGTCATTTTCATGGCCATGAAAATGACAACGATTTCCTTGGTTGGCCTAAAAACCTGTGTGGACACGAGCAAGTATTAATTTATTTCGCCATGGAACGTTTCCACAAGACGATTCCCAAAACTATCTATATTTATCTAACTTATATTTATGTTTTTTTATGACGATGATTTCCATTATTATTTAGTTCTTCCTTGGCCAAAGTGAATGACAGGAGATTGATTGGTGAGAATGATTTTCAAAGAAATACTTGCTCATATCTATGTGCATTTAAAAATTAGATTGTTAACGGTTTCGTATGCACACGCAAGATACGAACATTTAAACTGTTGTATGATATCATTAATGTTTATAATTATTAATGTCGATTTATTATTTCCTCTATGTTGGTTTCTGGCGTGGTAGTCCAGTTGGTAGAGCACTGGGTTGTTGACCTGAGGGCTCGGGTTCGATTCCGGTTGACGCCTCTTGACACCCTCAGCCTCACCCAATCTGTGTGATTTTTCGAGAACCAGGTCATTCTGGGAAACCGAAGGTTGCATAGAGAAAGGAACTGGTGGTTGGTTCCCCTACCCCCGTGTGTGAATTCTAAAATACGCTGTCGAGTAATCATGACCCACTCGAGATGGGAGTGGATGGTTTGGCTGGAAGTCAAACATTATTGTGATTTTTTTTGTATGTTGGGTGTATCGACAGTGACTTTCATTCATATTATAATATCATTAGTTTGGTGTTCGATGTTAAAAAAATTGAAACCCCCCTCACTACATATGACTTTGTCTTGACTTTCGTCACAAAACTCATCAAAAAGGCTACGTACCTTATTCATTTATGAAAAGGGCCAACGGAATATGAATTTGTGTCACCTTATAAAAACTTGAATAATGAAAAAGTAATTTTTCAGAGCTTTTAGGATGTTGTAATTTTAAATTTACCGAAGAAATTGCAGAGAAAAAGAGAATTTTACTTGCGTTCATTTTTTTCTTTCCCATCTGTGGAGTCATACGGTCGAATGCGTTTCGGAGCTCGGAAAAACGTCACACTGGACTAGGAAACAAATATTTGTTATTGGCGACCCTGCGGACTATCAAGTAAGGGCTCGAAACGGTATGTTCTCGACAATGACGAGGTTTTGGCGTCACGACCTCGACGTATTTCAATGCTTTTGTCGTTAATAATATAAGAATCGGCTGTGGTGTCACAACCTCGGTATTGTCGAGGGAGGGCAATTTTGAAACCTTACTGAATATGCCCTCTTGTTCACCTTAAATACATAGGGTGTAGTGAACAATATTTGATAGGCAAATTAGCTGACGTCTTCGATAGGTAGGTAATAGCGTACAGACGAGCTTATGCTTTATTGTGACTAAATTAAATTAGATTTTGAAGCAGAACTAACAATAAAACCTATAAATAAAAGAAAATTTAAATTATAGAAGGAAAAAAATGCAATGCTCAAGTTGTTGCAAGCAAGATTAGCCTGTTTTCAAGCAAACGTAAAAGCAAAAACCTTATAATACGGACGTAACTTATAGCTGTCGTAATCAATAGCAATTGAAGGCAACAGGCATAGACAGGGTGAACAGAGGGGTTTGGAACTTTGCAATCTCCAAATTCGATCACAGTGCAGTCTTCCTCAGGCCTGAATTGAATACCTTAATAACTGTAAAAGTATCAATAATTTCAATATTTTAATAATACTGAGAGTCTATATTGAAATTGAAAATTCACAAAACCCCAATGTATGCAGCAACATGGTATTATCGGCTAACATGTAATTAATCACATTGCTTAGTAGCTGGGCGTTTTGCCCATGCCATTTAGCATGGACATTGCAGAGTGAAGTTGATGGATGTACCTCAAAATCGCGTCGCCCTATGTGGGGCGGAGAAAGGGTGTGAAAGCGGCGAGAAAAAAGTCGAAGAGAAATATCCGTCAAACTCCACCTATCTGAAGTCTCCAACTTTCAAACTCGCCTTCGGAATTTGCGGCTTTTGGTTCGAGGAAATTTATCTGAATCTCGAACCATTCGTGTTCTTTCCTCGTGAATCTTTAATTATGGACACACCGCTTATGTCGAAGAATTTCAAAGTATTTCAGGACAAAGAAAGAAAGAGGGAGCGTCGAGGCGGAAATTTAATCTCACCGTTTGCCGGAAGCGTTTTGTATGCACGAGGTGTGCAGAAAAGAAATTTTTCGTGGAAACGTTTCTAAACTCATTCTTTCCATGGAGAATTGAATGAACTTGAATGAAACAGATTAAATATCGATTTAAACAGGACTGACAGGAAGAACAGAGGACGACTGACAGGACGTAGATTTCTGTACGTAACTTTATTCCCTGACCTCGCAACGCACAGCCTCATTCCATGCATTCAAATCCCTTGTCCTCATTCCCCCTCTTTACCTGGTGCACAGCGTTCGAAGGGGTAAGTGGGGTGGGGGAGCGTTTGTTTTTGTTACCTAGCAGACGAACGTGGGATTCCGTCAGCATTCACGAAAACTGGAAACGTGGCGCACGTCCTCCTCTCAACATCCCGACTTCACTCGTCGCGCCGATTGACAACGCAAATCGCCGAAATGTTCGCGAGATATTGAACACAGGCACAACCAGTTGAGCGACGATTGCGTCTGCGACAATGTGGTTTCCGCATGTCCCGAGGTTTCGCGTGGCTTAAAATAATATTCCCGTTTCTGTCCCACACATGTTCTGCCCGTAGAGCCTCCATGCCTCGTTGAGGACGACTCC
>LYUA01004049.1:2469-16259 GCA_002093875.1 Calopteryx splendens | reverse complement strand
GGATTCCTCGATTTCAAGGGTTACTGATGAAATTGAATTACTTTCCTGATAATGGTTTTCCAAGGCACAATATAGCCAACATGCATATCAGGAATAATTGCATTTTATCTTAAGTAGAGCGTTCATGCACTGTTTAGTCATTACGAACCGTTTAATTTATAGGTACCTGCGCCAAGGGAGCTTACGCTACAGGCGTTGAATTCGCTTTAATTAACTGCACACACGTTCCTTCTACCAGTTGATCTTAGAGTACGAACATCCGCCGATTTCCTCAGGCCTAAGGGTGTGAGTGCAAACCGGTAACTTCTTTAAAATATAATAATGATTAAACGCAATCATGGTACTCCATACGCCCTGTTTACCATTGTGATAGATTAGATAATCGATCGATCGATGGAAAGATCGATACTTGTCCATTTAGACACGGGAAACCTCTTTCCTAATTATGAATGGCCCGCTGTAACGACTATTTGCGTTAAGTGCTGTAGCCTTCCGAGATTTGGCAGCGTAGATTGTTTGGTTTTCGTAAATGTTTGCTTGTAATTAATGGGGACTTTTTATCTCGAAAGATAGCAATAGTGTTTTCTAAAAGCTCATAGAGATGATCTGACCCTGGTTTATCGACCAATTTGTCAGAATGTGAAAGAATTAAATCCTAAGTTCCGTTTTACTTAGAATGATTTAGGATTTAGATTTATGATAAAATAGTGGAGAAAAGTTTAGTAAAGTGTTTTTGTGTTAAACGTTTATGCTCTTGATAAGAAGTGATGGTTATTTTCTTTTTTATTTTCACGGAATACCGTTCAATATTCTCAAAAATTGAGTACAAAAGGTACAGAAGTTATAATATTCACGTTGATAGTAAGATTCAGTTCTCTGAGATCTCCAGGAAGAATCATGAAAATATCCGTTTTTTATGGCGTTTAGTAATTACTTCTATTTTCTCGAGAAATCAGTCCAATTTAGCGATTACCTTGCAATTCAAAGAGCCTTTAGTAATTTAATCATTACATTATTAATTTTAAATAAATTTTAATGCGTTGTAAAATTTGCTTCGAACTAGTAATCCCGGCAACGGTGGACATAAACTTGTTTAAGGTGCATAAACATCCGTATTTGTCATAACTTTCAAATGTTGGTAGACCTAAAATTATTATTGTCATGAATGCCCCAATAGGGAGTCACTGAAGGTTCGGAAACTGAGGTGGGTATTCAAGAGGTAATTTGAAGGAGAAAGGAAAATGTACGTAGCCTTTGGGGTAGATTGTGGACCTGGCACAATCACTCTTTGAGGTGATTGGGCACTCTTTGTGGGAGGCCAACGAAAAACCAATTTCAGACTCCAGGTAAGCCCTCTGTGTATTCCATGAATATTAATTTCGAAGTGCTCGGCTCGTTTTCGGGAGATGAAGGTGAACAAGACCTCCTACCGCAGTTATTAAGTTATCAACCCGGGTTAATAGGCGGTGGCAGGACTCACTTCTCACCAAGCCCTACGGCGGACGATTTTCACACATTCATGGTAGATGGACCAGTTCCCTTCCCAGTACTGTCTGCAGCGAAGGATCTGGTACACCGAAAATCTCACAGCCTGCGTTAAGCTGGGGTTGTCCAGAGGCATTTGCTTTCTGGTCTCCGCGTGTGAACCCGGACGGGAGTCACCGGTCAGCACCGAATGCCCCTACGCATTCAAAAAGATGGGAAACAAGGAAAATATGGTACAATGTTAAATTAATGTTGCAGCGAGAATTTGTCCTCTAATGTTATTCTTTTCACTTTCACTCGAGTAGTCAGTTCACCTGACCAGGTAAGTTAATTGACCCGATTCTTCTGTTTATTGGTCAAGGATTAAGTTAAAATTCAAATTTCTCAGTCAGATGCCAAAAGAGTTTCAGTACGTGTATTTTGATTGGGTGAAATTGCGCGCGCAACCCGCCCTCCCCCTTAAACCCAGTTCGACTGGGTCCACTGGGTCTATGCCCATGTTTTCAATCAATCTCAAGTAACAACGTCAGTAACGCCCCAAGGGAGGATGGAACCGTTTGAGTACTAGATAGTGTTTTAAAATCCCGTGCTAATATTTACTCCTCTAATGTAACAACGCAGTGACGCGGTGAGTGAGTTCTTAATTTTGATTTGATGATTGATTTTTGAAACATTCCTCCGTATTCGTAGTACTAAGATTGCCTTGTTTTGATCAATGTATCTTCGTCTTAGTCGTTGTGAAAGGGAGAAAAAAGTTGTATTTTAATGCATTTGGTCATTGCCCCGGTAGTATATTCAGTATATTCTACTGATTAGCTCGACAATTACTATAAGGCATTAGTGTCTTCGATTGGCAGAGATTTTCTTTCTAGGATATAACAATTATTCGGTGGAAACGGACATGACTTTCGCGGTCGCTTCGCAAGACAAGGGAACCCTTTGCAATAAATCTCTCGTCCGTTCATCGGGAGAATCGTCATCACTCGGACAAATGTTTCTTTTTTTCTTCCGATCCGGTTCGACCTTCGTTTCGTCGCACCTACCCGCCCTCTCCCCACCCCCGGGCTCAATTCAATGGGGTTGGATTAACGCTGGGGTCGAGATCCCTGACCTCTGCCACCCCGGATCCAGTGATTAACCATACGCAGATGATGGCAGGGTGGTGAAAGATTAATTTTCCGAGGGTGGCGGAAGTAGGAAGGGTGCAAGTGAACCGCGAGAGACTTGTTTGTGCGGTTTTCAGTGATGCATTCGCACGCAGTCGAACACGCGTGATCGTACATACCTACGCACCCTAAGAAATCATTACGCGCCTCAAGAGTCCTCAGTCGAATGCCAGCCGAGTCCACGAAGAGTTTGACCAAGGTCGCCATTTTCGGTCGAAGCTAGACGTCAGTACTTGGGGAGTCACAGGAGCACTACAGGAGCCATATGATGTAAATAACTTAAGATGATTAGGTTTCTTTAGACCATAAAAGTAAATTATTGTTCTCTGATTTATGCCGAATCATATTCATGATAGCCTACAAAGGTACTTCTTTTTGTTTTTCACAACCGTACGTAAATAAATTTTAGACATTTAACTAATGATCCAAATGCGTGATATGCTCACTACCGGGCCTTTCATAAAAAATAGTGGAGGTAATGAATAATCGCACCGCCAAATCATTGGCCAATGTCTTCTCAACGTCTACTCTTCCGAACCGTGTTAGGATTATCAAGAAAAGAGTCTCTAACCCTTGAAAATTACTTCTAACCCCACTGCCACTGTTATCACCGCTCCATTGTGTGTCGGCGGAGCGGTTGTGATTTTCCAAACTAGCCAGGGGCTCACCGCGTGGCGTTGGGGAGCGGCGGGCGAGGATTTTAAAATGCATGGATCAACTCTTGGGCGCGTCACTGCCAATTAAGGAGAGGCCGCCGCCTCTCGCGCCCCACCTGAAAAGGTCGGAAGATGATTTCGTTACCTACCCTGGTGGGGAGGGCGAGGAGGTCAGGGGCGGGGGGGGGAGGGTTATTGCTCAACCCCCTAACACCCGGCTATCGCGAGGGTCGGAGGACTGACGCAGGACCCGGTTTGTCTGTTTTCGAGGGAAAAAATTGTTGCTCGGGTTTAAATTGCATTTTGTCGCGCGGCCATTATCAGTTGTTGGTAATCTCCCTCGCCGCCGTGACTGGAATGGAGATAAAGAGGAAATAAAAAATAAAACTGCAAGATGTGCCTATTTATTTTTTAGACTTTAATAAATTGAATGCAGTGGGATTTAGTTGGAGGGGGGACGCAAGAGGGACTTATATCATATTTATCGGTTAAAATTAAATTAATTTTATCGAGTTAACTGCTGAGGGGGTGGGTTTGAAGGGAGTAAGTGAAACACATTTATTGTTTTAAGTTATAGCGGTTTAAATCGGAATTAAATCCTCAGTTTCTTTTTCCCTCACACTCTCTAGTAGGGAGAGTGATGGCTTTAACGGACGCTTGACTGTGATTGGCTCGATTTAATAAATATAGTCATGCGTTATAATATATGCTACTCATTGATTTTTTATCAATTTTGTTCCGCCGAAATTTTTAAGTGCCAAAGTTTCCCGGGAGTCTAAAAGCACTTTTCCAGGGAACGCTGAAAAGGTTTATTAAATTAATATAACATTATACCTACATATTTTTTCGCACTAAAAGGTGCGCATTGAGATGTCATGGAAAAACAAAATAAAAATCCTCGAATTAAATTACGAATGTTCGAACCTATAAATGGCTGAAGGTGGAAATCCATAATTGATTTATTAATTCATAATTGAAGCCCTCGATTTACCGACTATTTTAATGATATCATCGGACTTTGCTTAGCTTTAAAAATTAATCGTGAAATTCCACATTCTCAAATTATCCCACCGGTGTTCAGAAGCGGAGCAGTGGAATTTAATGCTAAAAAAACAGGTTGTGGATTTTTAGAATTTCAATTAATAGCCTCGAAAAGCAGTCGAGGGTTAATTTGTCCGTGAGCATTTCAGCGAGGCGGGGGAAAACACAAATTAATCTTGAGGAAACGAACACTTAATTTTCCGTCCCGGTTAATGGAGAGAGTAGTGACCTCGAGGAAAACGTAGCCTAGCCCATTCCAGCATCGCGCGTATTGTGTGCGACTCGCTGTTTTGAAGAGGGGGGAGTGGAGTTTAGACCGTGGGTAGGAAGGAAAGAGATAGAGAGTCCTCCTATCGGAATCTGACGCTTGTGTCGTCGTATCTCAGTTTCTTGCGACCTCCTTCGGGCGAGCATTCTCTGAAGGCAAAATGTTGCTTTGGACTAATTTCTGTTGCTAAAGTGCCGAGAATCGGAAGAATTTCACCCGACCCAGAGAACAAAATTAATTTTGTGCTCATAAATTCATCGGGAACCATTTTGAGATCAGAATAACTGATAAAGCGAGTTCTTCAAATAAGTTTAAATTTGAACACGATGTTACGGTGTATGGGGTTTCGTATTTTTCCAATGGAACAGCATTTCCCGGATGAACGCCTTAAAATCTCCTTATGAAGAGCCGTTACTTAAAAACCTATCGTGTGTAATGAGAATTTTCTGTGAATTTTTTTAAGATGTTAGCGTTTGTTAATTCGCCTACAGGGGGTGGAAACTTCATTATGCGGCTAAGTCTCGTACTTTTGGGAAAAATTATAGTTACCGCGATCGATTTATTTGTATTTGTAAAAATAAATTTAAGCATAGTAAGGTACAATAATTGCCTATAATATGGGAGTTGTAAGTAGGGGAATCATTTAAGTTTTTGTCTGATTGCCCCCTCCCTAGTGCGCTTAAAGTCGATAATCAACAATTTTCTATTACTTTCCAGTGTTCCTACTTATCCTACTTATTTTTTAATTATTATTATTATTTACGTGTGACTTCTCGCTGTTAATAGGGCATAGTTGCAAATTTTTGTTTCAATAATCCTCCCTAAATTACGTCACCGATTTCAAGCTTTTCGATTAGAAGCCGCCCCCCGTGATGCACGTGCCAACGATTTCCGTTGGCCAGCACCACCTCCTCCTGCTTCAAATAAACATATCTCGATTTATTTATGCATTTATATTAAATTTCGTTAAATATAGGTCTAAATGATGGTGTTTGGTGAATATCAGTTTAGAATTAGCATCAATTAAAAGAGTTATCATGCTTTATGAGCAAATTTATACCACTGCTGCGCATTTTAATTCTAATGATTTTATGGTACCGAGGGCCATTCAATGCCATGAACGCCTTATTTTAACCAGGGGAGTGTGTAAACAGTGATCGGAGATCTTATTTATTAACATAGTACTACGGCAATTACCTATTTTATTTTTTTTGCTAAATACCTATACGTCAAGGTTTAGGAGCTGAAGTTCTCTTATTTGCTTTAACTATGACTGTAACTTAAGTAATTACACACAGATTTTTTTATATGGCACAATGTAGCAGTTTTTGCAAAGTGGGAAAATGTTCGCCGATCTCTTTTCAAAGACAAATTCTCTTAGATTGCTCGCATTAAGTTAAAATTCCAAGGTGATTGTTAGCTCAAATGTTCCGTAATTAGCTATAAAACCGGGTTGATACTGTTAATAAATATTTGACTCACCCGAATCGGTTATTAGTAAAATCGTTATTGACGCATTACTTTGCGTTATAATAAAACATTTATGTATCTTGTCCATGTCACAATAAAACATTTATGATTAATTCACATTATATTATAAATTCGGGTTTAAAAATTTGTTGCAGGGCAGTATAAGTTTCCATAAATTTAATTCATGCTCATTCGCTGCTAATATTAACCGACTTTATTTCTTCCATGCACCCAATTCAATCGCGGATTAGTTTATTTAAATTGGATCGACACTTCAATTCATTATCATTAATTTCTTGAAATCGCAGTCTCTCGCTATTGGTTATGTAGCTTTTTATTTGCTATCTTATTTAGTGATTTCTGCGTCAAAGTAAAATCATTCCTGTTTCTCTCAGACCCTTTTTACAGTAACTGAAGTTCTGAACTAGTATCGGCCGTGAGATACAAAGTGAGCCCACTACTTTAAAAAAAAATCATATGTCTGTGTTCAACGAAAAATTCGGAGTGTTTTGTCGATATAAAAATACGCCAAGAGATCACGCAGCGGGAGAATCGGCTCACTCGTCGAAAGGGCTGTTTGCTTACGCGCTCCCAGGGTATGGAGGAGGGGATCGCCCCTTTTCAGAAATGGCTGGACATGAGTAATCTATCGCTCATCGGTAGCCTCTCATCGTAAATAGCCGGAGGAGCCTCGCGAGCTGATTCCCTCGCGCTTGCGAGCGTGTTTCTGCTTTAGGAATTCGCCCGAAAACCACTCAATGCTCCTCTGGAAAAAAATAATTTCCAGAGAGATCCCGAGTCGCCGCGGAAATTCAACCTAGGCGTGGAGAAAAAGGCGACCCGAGTTTGGAGAGAGTCGGTGACATTTCGACCTCGGAAGGATTTCGGTGACGTCTCCCTTCTTGAGGAGGGAAAACCTGGAAGAACCTGGATATAAAGTCGGGAGTGCCGTCGACGGGTGTAGGCACGACGGATGTGGGTAAAGCGTTAGCGTGAAAACAGTCTAAAAATCAATCTTCGAGTGAAGAATTGGAATGTAAATTAGGAGAAGATTTTGATGGGTCGGCCATTGAATGGCGGATGACCCGCATAGAAATTCACAATTCGAGACCGAATCAGTGGTCGCTCTGCTTTTCGCTTCACCAGCTTTTCTGCCCTCCTTGCGAGTGTCGTGGATGACCCGTCGTCTTAGCATCAGAGACAACCGAAGTAATGACTGAAATTTCTCCATAGACTCGCTATTTAGGATATTTAATGAAACTTGTTGGCTTTTATGTCAGATAAAATCTGGTTTAGAACGCATTTAGAGTTTCTGGAATCTATTCTCCAACAATTGAAAAAGTTATGAAATATATTTCGTCTTCACTGTCCGTAAGCATTTTACTGACTGTTGACGCGTCTTACTCCCAAGTGGTGGTATGCCCACTATCATCTAGAATCAAGTATTGAGAAGCATCATTGCTTGTATCCCAGGTTATTTCTGTACTCGTTAAATCACCATTTCGGGTTATCACTCTCACCCGTTAGTCATAATAAGTGCGTAGTTCATTTTATAGCGTATTTGGTTATAGTCTCTCTTGGTTTTTTGGATATTTTATTATCCGCCAGTGTTCCCGTAATTTATTACAAACTTGGCTATCGAGATCCTGTTTTCAGTGTGATATCTACCTATTTGCGAACATCCTTTCGTTCTTCGAGCCGTCCCTGCCAACGTTCATCTTGTTTTTCTCCTAGTTTGACGATGTCATTAGCGAGATACGTGCTGACTGGTACTTCTGATTGGGTGTATCATTTAACTATATCAATAACCATTATCAATAACCATTATCAATATGGCCAGAAAAGGGCTGAGCGCTGACACCTCATGATTACCAAATCTTACTAGTTTGAATTGTAGGGGCCATTTAGGTTAAGAGGATAATATTACGGACTAATTCAAATTTTTTCCCCCATAATTTTGGATCGTGACGCATATGCGGACTCATATAGAGCGTAGTATTGGCGTTAGAATTCCCCCAAATTATCATGATAAAATGAAGGAAAAAATATTCACGAACGATAATTTTTAAATTTCACATTTTTTGAACCGCCATATCGCCTGGGTTGATCAAATGGCCAGTGAACCTGCTTTGTGATCCAAGGGTAATGAATTCGAGTCGCGCTAGGTGTGTGAGTGTTGGTAGGCCTTAGAAGTTCCGCCTTTGGGAAATCTTATGCAAAGGGAAGGTTTATCGATATCTCTGTGAGTAATGGGCCCCCATTAGTCTCTGTGAGGCAAAGAAAACCTCTAAGCACAACTATTTGTCCCCCACGTAAATTACAAATATCTTGATGTTATTGCAAAAAAATACGGCTTCCAAATGTCACGAAAGAAAATTTATGCTTCAAATTGTACTTATAGTTGAGGAAATTCTATATTATTTAGCGTGTGAAGAGGGAAAATATTGTTAAAGTTCAGGAAAACTCGCATGTGGAGGAGGCTTCCTTCCTCTTGATTCATAAAGAAAAATATCACAACTTGCTTAGGTTAGAGGCAGGCTAACGGGAGTAGGCTGGAGTAGCCTTAGGTAATAATTTTTAGGGATTGGGAGTTATCTTTTTGGCTATTTGATTTTAGTACAAATAAACCGAGTTACTTGCTTTTGTTTATGAGAATATTTTTTACTACCAATGTCTCGGTCTTCAGAGAGTAACTGATGATATTAATACTTTTAATTTAAAATTTAATTTTAATATAATAAATTGAATGTAAATTTAATATTTTTTATACAATTTCTGCTATATTTAAATTTATTTACAGAAAGTAATCGTCTGACTGTACCTTATATACCTTGGAACATCTGTATTGATTCGATCGCTCCACCAAGAGTCGCTTCTTTGCTTTGAGAGAATTCACTCAATATGCATTTGTTATTAATAACACTCAGGGAAAAATACGGAAAAATTGAAGATGAATTTCTTTTTGACGCTATTCAACAAATCCAGTGTTTCCACTGTGTTCTTGTCTCAAGCTTGATAGATTTCTTCCAGTGAAACCTCATTGACTACATTGTAATTGCTCAACACAGCTTTACAGTTTTTATAACAGTAGGCTCATCTTGTTGATCTCAAAATTCCCATTTCACCCTCCCCTTTAAAATTTGTCTCAATGACTCAATAGAACGTAGGAGTTTTTTTTCGGAATTTTTGTCAAAAGTCTTCAGGTTCCGTATCGTGGTTGAATGTAATCTTCACAGGATTCGTGATAATGGCACGGCAGTGCTTAAATAATCGCGGGATGCCAAAAGAAACGAACAACTATGCTTGTGCAATTCAGGAGAAATGTTTGATTTATCCTGACTGAGTCCTGCATTCACCTCTGACATGAAACGTGCACCATTGTGCGATTGCGCGATTGTTGGAATGTTTGATAATTTATCTGTGACTATGGAATGAATTTTTGAATGAATCAACACCCTTGTAGGTGGAGTAATTTAAGAAACCAAGGGATCGTTCCTCAACTTCTAGGCCATTGGCTTATATTATACGGTCGCTGATAATTGTTCTTTTTTATAGCATCTCACCTCGCCTACCATCAGCGAAAAATCTCCACTGAAACATTTGCATGTAGTATTATTTATGCTACTTGTTTATTTAATTTTTTGAATGCAATGATACGAATATCGGTCGTAGTTCGTTGGAATGGATTGAGGGAAGGAAACGTAGACACACTATATCAGGAGCACGCAACACAATGGCGAGGCCGTGTGTACTCCTGTGCCTTGCTCAACAGGGATAGTTCTGTTATGCCTCTCTCTGGGCGATTAACACTAGCGGGCGCACTGTATGACATGATATATGTCAATGATGGCACGTGGCACCGCAACCTTGATTCCCTCCTAAAGGGAAAGGGGATTCCCTCCGTTTCCACGAATGAGCTGCTCCAATAGCCCCAAAAGAACTTCAGGTACTTTTTTCTTTTCTTGCCCTCTCACTTTCTCGGTTTCGATGTCAGAAATAAATCAAAGTTCATCCTGTGATTCTAAATAACGTGAAAGAGAAGATAGCTGACTTTATTTAATGCTCCCTCCCCCAAGTGGAAATAAACACTTCCCCCGCTGAGTTGTCCTCGGTCTTCTGGCTGCTCCCTTTCACTGCTCACTTATTGTTATCACTCTCCTCTTGAATTGAATTACTTGCTTTTCTCACCTCCCTCTCAGACATGACTATATTAAAATTCCTGTCGTGCACGAGGGACTATGCTGGTAGAGTTGCTAAATAGCTTAGAGGGAAAGGGAAGGATAAATTTAATGGGATCCTTTCTAGCATTTATGAGGAAGGAATTTGGCCTGAAATATATTCAAGTCATTCAAGGAAAAACACTAATTGACCAAGGGTCGTAAACATTATTAAAGTTTTTGGAGTACCAAATAGACCCAGAGGTATTCCTTTCCAAAATTGCTGAAAAAATTCCGTTGTGCAGTTTTATCGCATTAAAGGTTACGAAGAAAATTTTAATTGCATGTACAATGGTGGCTTATTTTACCACTAAGTATTGTTTCACACTCGGCTCAGGTTGCGCATTATTCTTACGAACTTTTGCAAATGTTGTTCTAGGCAAAATTGTGGTGGTTAGTTTGTCAAAATAAACCATTACTTAGGTAAACAAATAGTGAAAATACGGCTAAAAAAACCGTCCAATGTCCCATTTAACCAAACTAATTTTAATATTTACCAGTTCACTCCACACGAAATGCGTTGTAATAATTTAGTCGGTCAATAAGTAATTCATTAACTAACATTTTACTGTTAATTTATTGTTATTCATATTGGAGGCTTCCACAAAGTGATCAAGGTGAACTAAATCCCGCGGGATTTCTTCCACGTTCGCCCATGAATTTGTGGGCAACAGTTTCGCTGGCATTGAAGCCAGTATCTTCACGTGAGAACGTCTAAGTTTACATAATGCCCCTCTAGCCGCCACCGCAAGGGCGTGTGGCAGGGGGAGTCAGGGCACCGGCCGTGAATTAAAGAGGAGGAGAAAGGTGGTATATAAAAGGGTGGCATGGTTTTTTTGGTTTTTTCCATTCCTTGTGTTGTAGTCATGAATCTCGCGAGGGAAAACCGAATTCTTTAATCCATCGGTGTGACAGGCTATCCCTCTATTTTTATTATCGTCCCTCATGCCTGAGTAGTGAGATGGTTGGGTTGCTTCCTTTATGTCCCATTCAAAATCACATTGGGATTGTTATCCATTTAATAAATTACATCTAGCGTATATTCTTCGGTTCTCTATTGATCCCCATTCCAAATCACGTATTAATTTCGTGATTATCTGGATCCTCTCATAACAGTTTTTAACGGAACAGCCTGCTTTTCTCTGAATTTTTAAACTTCCTGAATCAATTTTTTGATTTGGGACCCACATGGTCGCAGTATATTCTGTGTGTGGTATTACTAATGAGAAATAGCAGGTCTCTTTTGACTTTTCTCTCGCCATAATTTCCAACTGTGCCCTTTACAAATGCTACCTTCTTCAAGGCGGCATTATTACGTATGTGTGTACCCCAGGCAAGGATCTCGGTCAAGGACCCTGCTTGGGGTAAGCACATACGTAATATATGGGGTACCTTCTATCTTGTCAACGATGGATTTGAGCTGCCTTATGCACATGCCATTGCTGACGAGGTGCGATAAATTCGATCAATTCGTTCGACAACGTTGGTATCGTTTGATGCATGCTTAGTGCGTGTTTAGTACAACCTGGTTGCTTTTTAAAGCCTTCCGAAAAGATATCACAAACTGCTATTGTTTTACAGTGCACCTGTTAACTTTTCAAACTTTCAAGATTTGCGGAATAGCCAGCCAACAGCAATCTATTTTTCTTGATGCTTAACAAAATCACTGTTTTATTGTTTAAGTTGAGCATCCCAGCGTTGCTTCGAAATCAACATTTAAGGATAAAAGTTTGAGGATTCACTGGAGGGGGGGTTAGGATTTTACCTACTTGGAGGAGCAGGTCTTCCTGAAACCCCCATACCTAGTTACGCCAATGTGGGTCAGTAAGGGTACAGGAGATATTTCATAATACAAAAATCATTTAGCTATGGGCTCTTTCGTTTTGAAGTAAATTACTCGAATATGGACGTGATTAGTTGA
The DNA here is from genome assembly GCA_002093875.1 of Calopteryx splendens. Taxonomy (NCBI): domain Eukaryota; kingdom Metazoa; phylum Arthropoda; class Insecta; order Odonata; family Calopterygidae; genus Calopteryx; species Calopteryx splendens. The sequence continues at coordinate 4,035 of LYUA01004049.1, read as the reverse complement.
AGTGCAGATGTTTCGGACCGTTTTCTTTTTTTCAGTTTGTTTGAAGTGATAATTTTTTAAATTATTGATTGTTTTAATCTTAGATATAGTCTTTCTCTTCCATTTTTTTCCACTATTGACACTATCCGGTCCTTGTACCTCATGGTATACCCACCCATCTTAATTCATCGACGTTTTTCTCCANTGTACCTCATGGTATACCCACCCATCTTAATTCATCGACGTTTTTCTCCACTCACTATAAGGAGTTCTACCATTTCAGTTACCTACTCTATTCGTCCATTGGATTTTTAAATTTTCATTTGTCACTGGGTGTTTCGTTTTAAAACAAGTAGGTGGTGAGATTGATGTTTTGAAAACAATCACTGTCGCTTAAGTCTTTCTTATAAGAAAATCGCGATACTTCGGGAGGCTTTTATTTCGATTTGTTATCATACGGTGGTCAAAAATATTCATATGTACCTTTTGGAAGTAGTGAAGTGAAATGGAAGTATCGGTGATCATGCTCGCATAGAAAAAGATTTTAAACTTATTGTTAGTTACACTAATGTCTCTACTAATTATTGGTGAATTTAGTATGTTAAATATTTTCCCAATAACAATTTTTTTGAGATGAAAGAAAGGAACTACATTCCGAAGTAAAATAGGAAATATTAAGACTTTGTGTTCCACAGAAATATGTATTTATCACTCAACTAGTTTCACTGCACTGTAGCAACTTCAGGAGTGAAGATGCTTCAGTGTAGTGAATCTAGTTGAGTGATAAATATATTTTTCTGTGGAACGCAAAGTCTTAATATTTCCTATTTTCCTTCATAATGGATTTCCACAAAGTCTCGGCCTCAACTGTCTATCGAATTACATTCCGTTCATCCACCTTCTGTGTGTTAAGGCAAACGTAACTTCGACTGATCGTTCATGTTAACTAACATAGTTGCAGAAAAGGGAACATGTCANTGTACCTCATGGTATACCCACCCATCTTAATTCATCGACGTTTTTCTCCACTCACTATAAGCGGTTCTACCATTTCAGTTACCTACTCTATTCGTCCATTGGATTTTCAAATTTTCATTTGTCACAGGGTGTTTTGATTTTAAAACAAGTAGGTAGGGAGATTGATGTTTTGAAAAAAATCACTGTCGCTTAAGTCTTTCTTTTAAGCAAATCGCGATATTTCGGGAGGCTGTTCTTTCGATTTGTTATCACACGGTGATGACAAATATTCATATGTACCTTTTGGAAGTAGTGAAGTGAAATGGAAGTCTTGGTGGTCATGCTCGCATAGAAAGAGATTTAAAACTTAGTTAAACTAATGACTCTACTAATTATTGGTGAGTGTAGTATGTCACATATTTTCCCAATAACATTTTGTTTGAGATGAAAGAAAGGAATTACATTCCGAAGTAAAATAGGAAATATAAAGAATTAGTGTTTCACAGAAAAATGTATTTATCACTCAACTAGTTTCACTGCACTGTAGCAACTTCGGGACTGAAGATTGCTACAGTGTAGTGAAACTAGTTGAGTGATAAATATATTTTTCTGTGGAACGCAAAGTCTTTA
>LYUA01004045.1:25515-46045 GCA_002093875.1 Calopteryx splendens | reverse complement strand
AGCTGGGTCTCAAGGGGTCATTGCATACCTGGGATGGTTGCTTCTGCGGCGATCACTTCCCTACCCTCGCGTCGGCTATTGCCAACATTCGTTCTTTTGCGTAGGTTTTTCTTCATCGGCTGGGGCCAACATTCATTCATTCGCATAGGAAAATTCACGTCAGCTATAGCCGACGCTAGGCAAAAAAGGGTTAACAATAACTGATTATTGCAAAGTTTGTCATAGTGATAAATATACCTAATATCAAAGATTGAAATTCATACTAAATTTCAATCTTTCATTGAGCTTAATTCTCTGTCAGAGTTAATTTTCAAATTATTTGTGGCTCCCAACATTTATTGTTACATTTTATATGTATTCAAATATTAAAAATTCATCTTAATGAACAAGATTCCTAAACAAAGGATAACATTGTCATCTATATTTGGAACATAAACCCCCATTACCAAATGCCCTGAGACATCTGCACTTATTATATTAAACAATAAATGTGTTTGAATTTATTCACCCCATTTGCTTTATTTTGGAGTTTTAATTTTTGAAATTTTATGCATCATCTTCTGCCTAACTCCTGTCAATGACAAATGAGTTTTCTGAATTTATGTCTTGATGAAATTTCCAAGACCATTTAATCCAAGGAAGTGAAGAGAGGAAGCTGACAAATGTGGGAAATGTGCTTAAAATAATGTTGACAGTAAAATTGTTCCCTATTTCTAGTATTCCCTAAATAGTGTAAACAAGAATTTTTCTTTCAGGTTGTGTTGATGGAAAATACAAAAGTTTTGGCCAAACGGTTTCGGGACGCCAGCGTCGTGCTGCTCAATACTCATTTCCCGGTGATAGACCAAAACAAAATGCTCATGTAATTCACTCACCCTTGCACTCCAATGTGACGGACCAAACATCATTTGACTCACCTTCGAGGGGAAATCTACAGGAGAAGACCATGATGCTGAGGGATGTGAACGATGACAGGATTGAAGGCCTGGAGAGCATGCTGGAGGATTTCAGGAGGGAGATGAAGCAGCTCAAGAAGAAAATACGGAAGCTTGAGGTGCAATGCAAAGCAGAAATTCTTGGAGCAGCAAAGATTTGTGTGGAAGAAGGTGGAGCCATTAGGAAGCATGGGCAAACTTGGATTACCAATGGCTGCACTCGGTGTTCTTGCAAGGTAAAAAAAAATAACTGGGCCACTGTGATCCCGTTGTTCTTATAATTTTATGATGAGGTGTGCAAAAGTATTATTAGTCTATGAAAATGGGTATGTCTCTTGGCAGAAAAAAAAATTTGCTTTAAATATATCCATTGAGAGTAAGCACCAAGTTCTAGTTCAAAATTTAAATACAAAGTCACCGAATATACAAGTGAAGAATGACTCAATTTGATACGGATTTTGAGATAAACGTAGCAACTCCCTTCTATCTGCTTCCCCCACCTTCCTCTCAATGCTTATGATGGCTTAATTAAGAGCACAAATGTTTTTCCAAATAAGTAAATACTAAGGCTGTTCAAGAAAGAGTTGATCATAAACTTTTCATTTGCATAATTTTTGTGCAAAAATTTAATATTATTTTATATTGTTAGCCTAGTGTGTAATGTATATGTGGTACAAGTTTCATTGATTTGATTCTAGTATTGTGTCAGCAGCAGCCATTGCAAATTGAAACGTTCAGTTCACCTATGGCAACGATGGAAGCAATACGCTGAATTGTCATTTTACTTTCACCTAAGCAAATCGTCAGCTGAGGCCTATATAATGCTACTTGAGGCATGTTCTTCCCTATAGGACAGCTAGAAGATAGTTAAAATGTTTACAGAGGGAAGACATTCAATTTCAAAGGAAGGTGGACAAAGGAAAGAAATGGTGTCTCCTTGGCTCTCTTGCAATCCCTGATGTCCTCCAAATGCATATCGTTTACTGTCAAGGACAGAATGGCCAGGCCCCTATGTTTGGAACTATTTTTTTTGTCCTTCAGTTGCTCAACTGTGATGTCGTTAAATCCTGCGTAAATTACCTCCAAACCATTACACTCCACAAGCAACGATAGCATTCTTTTTAGCCAAGCATTATTATCTAGTCTTAGGCTATAATAATCCTGCCCTGCACTAGGTCTCTATAATTACACTCGTGTGTGATTCTACAGATATTTGATAAAGTTCAAACATCATCTCCTACAATTCATTTGTTTATTGAACAAGAATTGCATATTCTCTGTTTTGAATATGAAAGTTAACACTGATCACACATAAGGTTAATAGCTTGGGCTTTCCATTGTGGAATTTCTTCCAATAGGGGAGGTAAAATAAAAACTTTTATATAAATACTTAGGGAATTCCACTCTTTAAAATGCAGAATCCATAAGGACCCAACTAATTTCTGTCATCTTCAGATCTCTCCTCTTCAAATTACATGCAGACTGCATTGGGGGAGTATTGCGATGTGTAAAATTGCATTGATGAGTTTGTGCATTCAAATCCATTTTTAGAGCATCATGGTAATCATACCTTAGTGTATATGGAGGGCTAACTGTTTTATAGAATGCAATTTCAGTGCTGCTGTTCAACCTTTCCCTCACAGTAACAACTCTAAAGTGGTCTCTCTTACGTGAAGAACAGAAGTGTTTTTTTTTCAGGCAAAGCAGTGCATGGAGGAAGTGGCTGCTGTGCTTTAAGTTGAGGGGAGTGAATGATTGAAATTAAATTCAGATACCATAAAACATCAGCATGGGGGAAGATGAAGCTAAGAAAGGCCCCTTTCTTCCTCTCCCAAAGTTTTTAGCCTCTTTAACATTGGTGCTGCAGGTTTATGAAACCACAAGTCCACGAAGTTAAATCCTTGTCCCCACTCCCACCCACAAATGTATATGGAATTTCTCCAGGTAGCCACCCACCTTTGTGTGCCGAATGAACAATTGCATTCAATAATTCATGCATCCTCTGCCAAGCATATGTGACAAATTTTCTTCTATAGTTTCAGATTTTAATCATATAAATTGGTTGCAACAATGTGAAATCATAATGATATTCATCATTACTCAGAAGCTTGTGCGAAGTACATTTCATAAATATATGCATGAACTATTGCATTATTATTTATATAGGTACTCTGTATCCGAGGTTTAAAAATTCACAGTATGATTCACTTTGGGTAGTACAACATAAATATTACCACTCGTTGGAAAATGTCAGCATGTGGAACCGGAGTGCTAATTGATCAAGTTTTCTTTGAAGTTTTGTCATTAAGCTGAAGAGGGCTACTTTCTGGCTGAAAGTGCATTATTTTGATTGACACAGTTTGCTTATTATATCCTTTATATTCTTTAGCTGGTCAGTGCACTGCATGAGAATTTTGTTACTTCCCTCTTCCTTTGAAAATGAATTGTTCTTTAAATTCATAGGCATCTAAACACATTGTGGTGTAATTCAAATTATTTTTTACAGAGATGCTTGCAGTGTTACAGAAAACCTTACAGAAGTTTTTTATCAATGTCATTCGAGGAAATCTGAACAAAATTTCAAAACTATTCACCTTAAGAAATATCCAGTTGAACTTTCACCTGCATACTTCATTATTGTAATTGAATTAATTAGTAATCCAAAGAATAATATCCCCCTCCCTTTGTTTCAGGACTCCAAAATTGAGTGCTCACGAAAAGACTGCCCCCCACACACCTTTGAGACAGCTTAGCCCGAAAGGGAAAAACAATTAAATAATGAATTTTTTAAATACCATCAGTGTGTGATTTCAGCTCAATATGAAAACAACAGTGGCTTTACCATGTGACTGACATCACAAGACTCCAGAAAAATTTCTTTTATCAAACATCAGAAATAATGCAGTGATGGCATCTGAAACAATTATTGAAAAGAATTAATGTAAAGGAGCAAGAAGAACATGGTGTGGTCATCCCCTGTCATTTTTTGTGACATGACAGTTGACCATGGCTTGAATGAGTGTGAGATGATTTTGGTCGTTAAGTGAAGACATCTGTGTGTGCAGTCAAGGAAGTGATTTGGTAACAATGAACTAATTTATTTCACTGCCTTTTTCCCAAGCAGCACACATGAAGGAATGAGCATTTTTGGTAACCAATGCATCAGACTCTTGGCCTCTGATCATCCAGCATTTTGATTATTTTGGTTAGAGAATTTTAATTGTCAATAGCAACTATCTAGACAAACAAGGAGGTAGGTATACATTAATGTCAGAGTGCATTTGGTTCTAACACTATTGTAGCAGCTGTTATGTATGTAGGAAAATGGACCTACTCTGCACCCAAGGTTTATCAAACACCTAGTTGAAGAACAACCTACTTTTCTGCTATTACAAATGTGGTGCTTAATTTATATAGAATGTGGGTTAAATGACCTGCACTTAAATTTTAACCAAAAGAGGCCTTTATGAATACTGTAAGCAGATAGTCTGAAAAAATGTGAGTTACAAGACTGCTACAACACTGCCATGAGATAATAGTCACCGTGTAAAATTTATCTATGTATTTCAGCATTTACAAATAGAAAAGCTATTCATTATCACTAACCCCTACTGATTAAATGCCTGTGACTTCCTTAAAGTGAGAATGAATGATAAAGAAACTGTTGCACCTTGAGGAGCCAGTGTGTTTTGTCACTAACATCAAGAAAATTATATTTATAAGATTTACAATCCTGATTCATTCAGGTTAAGACATGAAATGTTTATGTAAATCTAGTGACATCATATGGCCTTATTTCACTTGACAGTATGACTTTTAACAGAAAAAAGTCAATGCCTAGCAAGGGAAGGTGAAGTTAACCATGTTATCATTTAAAATATACTGTTAGAAGGTTGCATCTTAAGGAAAATGAAGGTACCAAAATGCCTGTCTTTAACTTGTGAATAAAATGGAACTACATCTCTCATTAAGTTTATTTTTGTCCTAGTGTTCAAAAAGTTAAAATAGTTACTCTTATACAGTACGAATTATGTATTAACAAATTAGTATTAAAAGTAAGGCACCTACAGATAATATTTAGCTGAAATAAATTGAGATACAAGTTAAAAGATTGAAGAATTAAATCCAAGAATCAAATTACCCATTAAAAATTCTTTTGTATTGTTTATCCCAAATGTACCACTTGCCAATGAGAAGGCGAATGAATGACTAAACATTATTAGCAAACATAGGAATGAAAGATCAAACGTCACAAAAAATGTGAATATATAATGTCAATAAGTTAACTCATCAACATATTTTTATTTTCCAAAATAAGTTGCCATTTGAAATGTTTTTCATCACAGTAAGTACAAAAACAAACTTTTATAGTCCTCTTAGTTTTCAACATAACAGTAACCATGACTAGGAATAGAAACTACACCACATCAATTAAAACAAAAGAAATGAATACATTACTTTGGTGCTAGTGGAACTAAGGTGTCCACTAATAAAAAATGTGACTTCAAATAACAAACTAACATGAAGAGATGGATGCATTTAAAATAATGATAAAAAATAAAATTCAAATGATTTGCAAGGACAACTATCAGCTAGATAATTGATAAAGGATATCAAGATGTACTCTAATCACATGAAACCTGATATATTTGGATACATTGGAGGTCTACAGGCCATCTGGAGTTAGCTCAATTGAACCTCTCAGGACAACGGTTTGTGTGAGCTAAATGTAGATGTGTGAGATGTATTAAACACTACCTATTACACCACCATGGACTGAAGGTAGTTTAGAGCAACCAGAACAATTTCCATATTTTAAATATCTGCTTACATTTATTTTACTGAGAGGTCCTAGTAGCTTTGTTTGCAGTGTTTGACTCCTGAAAAGCAAGGCTTACATCTAGGTGATGCCTCTGTGCACCCTCAGGTACACCACTATATGGTTTTTCAGAAATCAATTTTCATTTGAAAACTGCAGTCAACACACGAGGAAGGAACTGGCCCACATTATTAGTTAATACCCTATAATAATGTGTAAATTTCACATGCCTTACTATGGGCTTAGTATAATGTGAGAATACTTCCACCTCTCAACTCAACCTGGCTGATTACTGTAATTTTTATATTTGTCTGACCAGTATTTCAATTTTTGAATGCATAAAAATTCCTTTAAATTTATTTATTCAAGTACCTTTGATTGAAAGACTCTCATTCTGATGGTCACCCATAATAAATAGATAATTATGGCAGGCTCAGCCTAGCTTGAGGTCATAATAAAACCTTCAAGAGTTTTATTCAAGGTCTTCACTTGGCCTAAAAGTTGAAATCTGTTGCCTTTCACACAAATCAAAATAAAGGCATTCGTCAATGTTACAGTATTCAATGTGAAGGTGTGTGTTTGATAGGTGCAAGGGTAGAGTTCACCCAGAGCTAATCCTTAAATAGGGACATGAAACTCACTTATGTTAAACAGTGTGAAGGGCAGTTCCCATTGCCAGCATTTTCTTTCCCACATGTCTGATCAACCAGACAATTTCACTCTGGTGTTTTAGATGGGGATTTAGTCCAAAGGCATCACCTGGGACACACTTAATTAGTAACCCAGCACTCTAAACACCATACCAAAGGTATAAAAACCACAGTAGTCAACCCAAAGGTTGGTTTGATGGGTGAGGGTTGATCTCACCCAATACTAAGCCCAACAGCATGTGAAATTCACACATAAGGGGGGAAGTTTCTTTCCCTGTGCCCCCTGACATTTCCCAGGAAAACCTGGCTGGTACCAAAGATATATGAAGGTGAAAAAATGAACGCTCCTATACTATTCAACCTCTCTAATAATGCCTCCATGTTAATGATTAGCCTATAAATTTAACATGCGATCCAGTGGCTACTAGTTCCCCAGAGGCTTTTTTCTTAATATCAACTTCTAAGAAAGCCAGTGTTCTGCCAGCCCTTTTGGTTTGTGCATTAATTGAAATCTCTTCCCCTTCAGCTGCAGGCTTCAAATAGCTAAAACAAAAAAGGTTAAAGGTTAACATGGGGTACAATGTTTGTATGAAACTTAATGTAAGGAAACTTACTTGATGTTCATATTGACAGACACTCCAGGGGCACCTTTCCCTTGAGTCATTAAAGCAAATGTTGATATGGCATCTACAAGTGTGGCAGTGAAACCCCCATGCAAAGTCCCTCCCTTGTTTAAATGCTTCTCTTCGATGACCATTTCCACAAGGCATTGGCCCTCTCCTGCAGAAACTACTTTGACCTAGCAAGACAATAATGGAATATTTGTGAAAAAACTTTAGTATTTAGATAGCCTCCATTCCATTTTACTATTAATCTCGATCTTTGTCCATCAAAGATAATAAGCAGAACCAGTGAAAAATCATGCATATTTTAATGTGGCTAGGGAACTTTATTTAAAATATGGAATTCAAATCTGAAATCTTGTTTCATTATACTAGGATTTACTTTACGCAAAATAACTACAGAACATCAGGCCTTTTGAAATTCTTCTATAATTCACTTATGACTCTTCAGCTCTTTCCTTCATAGATGCTACCCTGGAGAAATAATTTTGAAAAGTCTTAAGACTACAAGTACTATAAATTAATAGGTAATCTAGCCTGTTAAAAACCCCTCCCCATTGGGTACCATTCTAGGATCAGTTGTGAAGTAAGAATTCACATAATTAGCTCATGTTAGGACTTTTATTAAATTTTCCTTCTAATTGTTATATTTTGATTGATTAAAGAAACTCAGGAAACCAGTTGTAACCAACATGTCGGCGAATTGCTGCATTTACCATTTTAACCTTTTTGATTTTTGAAAAAAAAACCTTCAAGAATAAGTGCACGACTCATCTCTCTTGCAGAATCTATTATACTATCAATTGAAGAATAGGAGAGAGAATGAAATCTTAGAGTTCTGTGCAATAACAATTTCAAAGATTGGATAAATGCTTGGAAATCGTAAGTGATAAGGAGCTTTGGGCTTCTCTCAAAGGGCATGAAGAAGGGGCACACACATTTTAAATAGCTTCCTCATGCTTTGAGTTTACTTCCATCGATTGAGCTCATTTTTAAAATAAATATCGAAAATTGGGAAATAGTTTCTGGTGTGACTTGGTGGATCTGCTTCGTGATTAAGAGACAGCACTTTGTAATTCCACATTAAGAAATATATTATTGCAACCTAGGTTTCGTTGCAAAGCAACATCATCAGGTGAATGATGATGTTGCTTTGCAACGAAACCTAGGTCGTAATAATATATTTCTTAATGTGGAATTACTAAGTGTTGTGTCTCATTTAATCAAATATCGAAAAGGCAAGAAATTGCTTTAAAGTGTCTTTTTCTGTGAAGAAAATTGTACAACACATTCGAATTCAACAATGAATCTGTGATAAGATAGTAGAATTTTAATCACTCCCATCCCAGATCAAAAAGTGAATTCTTATTTTCTCAATACAATAACAAAAGCTGACAGGATCTCCCTACAGAAAATTCTGTTTGCTTTTTGTTTCATATACATTTGAATGTTAAAAAGTATACTTTTCGTATTTCGATTGGAAAAGCTAGAAAATTGTGATAAATAATGACAGACTTGAAGTAGCTAAAATGCCATTTCCAGTGTAGAATGTCTGAAGGCTATATCAAGAAAAAATAACGTTAGTAAAAAGGCAAAACAATTCATGTATTAATTACACGTTAAAGGCCACAATAGACCAAAGAGTTTCTTGAGTAACGCAGTAATTCACTGAGTTAGCCTAATGCTATTTCGAAATATTAAAACATATCTGAAGCACAGCGTATTCATGAGATGGCTACCCCATTGAATTATTTATTACCCTCACATGCTATGGTCACGTGAAACGAGACAAACGCAAGGTGTAATGACAGGCTTTTACAGTAAATTACCTAATGAAAACATGCTAACATATTTTCCACATCCCAAAGACACCAATATTTCTGTCGGACATTTGCACGATTTTTTTTTCAAGTCGTACGAGGATTGGTACATTTTAATATTTTCTTTATATTTCAATCGCCAAACGATGACCTATGTAGGAGAATAACGTTTGATGAGTATGCCACACTTAAATCAATACTATTAACCTCTAATAACAGGGAATTGCTAGAATTTTCTGCTGCACTACTCTTCTTCATTACTCATATAAACAAAAAGTGGTTTCAATGTATTTAGTGCAATTCGGATGCTGGAAGGGTTTCATATGTACCTTTTCGAGAAGTTTATCAAAACCTCCACCTTCACCGACATACTTAATTATATTTTTTACTAAAGCAACGCCGTTCCCCTTGGCTGACGCCATGATAACTAGATGGCAGAAACAAATATGAAACGTTCACTCGGGCGCTAGAACTAGGCAATACATAACTTCCTTTCCTGACGCGGAATACTATGCTCGTAAAATAACTAGTCGACTCCTCTACAGTAGTGACCGGTAGTCAATATCAATATGATTAAAAAGATTAGTCATGGTATGCACCGTGACTACGGCCAAGTTCCGTCTCTAGTTCCTTTCTTTACCGGATCGAAAGGAGGCCGATATCGCCGATATACGGCCGTGAGGAGGATTTTTGAAACAAAAGATTATCTAAGGTCGCCGGTGGTTTTGCGTAACGGGTAATCTTTGTTGGTGACCGTGGCAACACGGAAGAAGTGACATCGCAAAATTGTGCACGGTATTACCCAAATTAGCAGTGAATTATCCACGGTTGACGTGTTTGGTGGGAGAAATCTCAAACGCTGCAATAAAAATTACCCTTGCCTAATATTGCGAAACACGATATTCATTTTTATTCCAAGGTTTTATTTGCACCTTTCAAATATTATCTATCTCATATCTTTGAAAAAAGGAAATCTAGCCATTAAAAATGGAGGAATCTCCAAGCAGTATTAGCGTCGAGGAAATTGAAATTCCAGTTCCATGGGGTAAAGTTTGCGGTAAGTTTTAGTTAGTCTATTAGACACATGGAATACCTATAAATCTTCTTAAATGTGAATGTGTATTGTTGCGATTTCGCAGGAAAATGGTGGGGACCGCGGCAAGTTAAGCCAATTATTGGTTTGCATGGATGGCAAGACAATGCTGGAACTTTTGACAACTTGGCCTCTCAATTACCTCCAACAGTGAGCTTATTGGCAATTGATTTACCAGGTCATGGAAAATCTTCTCATTATCCCCTTGGGCAGAGTTATTTTTTATATTGGGATGGATTAGTGACACTGCGTCGTATAGTTAAGTATTTTAAATGGGATAAAATATCAATCCTTGGCCATTCTCTTGGGGGTGGTATAGGGTTTATGTACGCAGCCTCTTATCCAAATGAAGTTGAACATTTAATCTGTATTGATATAGCAAGTCCTGTTATAAAAGAAAATCACCAAATGGTTCAAGGGATCAGTGCAATTGTTGATAAAGTCTTAGCTTATGAAAAAACATTAGATAAAGTATTGCCAGTCTATACGTATGAAGAAGCACTTGAATTAGTATTAACTGCATACAGAGGGTCATTGACTCGTGAATCATGCGAAGTATTAATGAAAAGGGGATTGCAAAAATCACAAGATGGAAAAGGGTATAACTTCTGCCGGGATGTCCGTGTGAAAGTATTTGGCCTAGGCCATTTAAGTAAAGAAACTATAATGGAATTTGCAAGTAACATAAAATGCAAAGTTTTGAATATCAAAGCCAGACCTGGAATGATATTTGACAAGGAAGAGTATTATCACGAAGTACTCTCTAAGATAAAAGAATCGGCAGAGCAGCTAGAATTCCATGAGGTTCCAGGAACACATCATGTGCATTTGAATGATCCAATGAATGTGTTGCCAATCATTGTTAATTTTTTAAAATTATAAGGTTTAACTTAATGAAATAAGTATTTTGTTATTTATTATTACCAAACCATTTTTATTATACTTAGTATGGTTCAGGTTCCTAGCAAATTGTATTAATATGTATTGTCCCAGAGATGGTAGATAACATGTATAGGATTGTACAGCACAGGCACATATAAGAGGAAGCTGCAGAGTTACAAAAAAGTGATGCTGAGAACTTGAAAATTAAATAGACACTTCCCAAGATGAAAATTAAGTAGCTGCCATTGAAATTCTGTAGGTAAGTGCTATCAAGTCTAAATTGGAAGGGTATAACTTAATGCCCATCACCTTTGGACCCTGGGAAAAACACTTTGTTTTGCACAACATGGAAAGCACAGGTTTTCATGGTGTAGTGGTTATGATAGTCAATATCTGATAGTAATGGTCCTCTTTCTCTCAGAAGTGTTCATTGGTTTTGTCCACCCCATTAAAAATATATACTGTGCACCAATCTGGTTAACCTCCTGCCCAGAAACCTTGGAATTAGTTAACTGGCCTGTTAACTTCTTCGCCCTCAGAAACTCAACCCCTGAAATCACCCTTGCCTCCCTTAGTATTTCTCACCACTCCTGCTGCCAATTACTATCAGATATGAAATTCTTAAACGACATCTTCAAAGGGTCTCTCCAAGCCGACAGCCTTCTTCCTCCCCTTTTAGTTTGTGTTCCTCTTAGTTCCACATGTAACAATATTCCACCTTTCCATTTCCCAGTGTTCCCTATTCTCCCAAATTTCCACAACATTTAATTTCCTGGCCCCTCAATTTCCTTCCCTGGATTTATTTTTTCACCCATTATTTTTAACTACTTCCTTAAATGCCACATAGACAATTAGTCCAGCCAAATGGTTTCTCTGTGCTGCTCTCCTGTATTTATATTATTTGTCATTTATTCTTGCTTATTTTTGTTACTCAGGTTTTTATTTATTAATTATTATGTCAGCCAATGTTACTAAGTGCTTCCATGTGAATGCTCGGGTCAGTGGCAGACACTATTGAATTGTTCGCGAATCATTCCATCCTACTTGTCACCATCATCACAATAGTCTGCTATTCCCTGACATGAGATATAAAATTGCTCATCACTTAGGTATAATTTCTCAGAGGAACTGCCACCCATAAGATATGTTCCTTCACGGCAGAAACTATTTAAGGGGATCACAGTGCAACGATAGACTCGCTCAATGGTGCAGATGTTGTAGTGCAATGTCTTTTTCATGCGTGTGTATGAGCCCCCTTGATTTGAGAAGATTAAAATATATATCTAGTACGTCAAAGCCCAGTCTTATAGAAACTGTTTTCCAGCCTTAAAGACCTCGATTATGTAATTCGTATTTTAACCGTTTATGGGCAACTCCTCTTATGCTTACCCAATCACATTTAGAGAGAAGGATCTCATGGTTGACAGAATTAAAGACCATAATGAAATCAAAAAATAACCCCAAAGAAACATTGCTGTTACTTCAGCCGTTCAACAATATAATAAATTGTAGAAAAGAGTGCTCAACTTGCAGATTTCCCTTTACTGAATCTAAATTGAGACCTTGGCAATGTTCAAAATTTGCATCAGACTCAATTAGTAAACCTATTGTAAAATTGAAGAGGATTGGGAAAGAATGGGTCTGTAATTGTTAATTAGATCCTTATCACCTTTATATTTACAGACAGGAATCGCCTTCAAGGTTTTCAACATACCTGGAAACTCAGCATGGAGTAGTGATTGATTGACAAGGAATAATAGGGGTGACATAATAGTATTTCCATATTCTTTGAGTAGCGTGCCAGGGATCCCATGCAAGTTTTTCCAGTCCCCCAGTAATTCCCATTCCAGCAGTTTTTATTGGCCACTTTTACTGTGTATAAGGATAGCTCGGATGCCCAGCAGGGTCGGAGGCACATGAATTTGTGGTTTGGTTGAGCATTCTCCATTGTGATTATTTGAGGTGTGGTATTGTCAATAGTATGTGGTAAAAGCAATTCCAGAAAAAAACATCGTTTAGTATTCATCGAAATTAATCGGATCAAAATTGCTGGCTGTCACACTTAACACAAAAGGAGTCAATAATTCTAGCTCATGGTGAGCAATATACAGTCATGACATGATAAAAAAGTTGATGCATCTAAATACTGGTAGCTGCAGATAGTTAGCCTCACCCCCATTTTCTAGACTTGGTTTGTGTGACATTCGTCTTCTACTACTCAACATTCAGTGGATTAAAAAAAGTACAAACCAACTTGGGCAATTGGAGTGCTTAAGAACATTGATACCATGTGCATCTTTGAGCGTTGGCTAAGTAATAATGTTGTATGTAATTCAGAGTGCATATGTGATAGTATGTTTTGTGGTACAATCAAAAAAATAAACTATTTTTTCTGTTTGATTCATTATGATCTTGTGAGTGTGCAACAAAAAGAGGAGTATGAAGGTATGCATGAAATAAATTATCTTTTAAGACCCCATCATGAAAGAAAAAGTTGGAACCAACTACTGCAAGAATGCATAAGGGTTGACATATGATAATTTAGCATTAAAGCAGTCAACTCAAAGGCTGGCTTGATAAGTGAGGGAAGAACTCATTTTGTTTGTGTCGTCATTACACAAGGGTAGGGGGGAGTAATTTTTTCCCAGCGTCTCATGTAATTTTCTGGATAGGGATTACCATTAAAAAAACAATTTGGGTTTACTGTTAACAGGGGTGTCCCTCATGGAGAGTTTACCCTGGAATGCCCTAATCTCTGGCCACGTCTGCCATGCCATTACTTCAGGCATCCTTATTGATGCAACGAAATGACAAGCCAAAATATAATTCTGCATTTATAATGACCATCCAGTAAAAGCATAACTTTGTTACAATCTATTATAATAGTAAGTGGTATATTTTTCCCATACTGTTAATATTCTTATAGCAGAGGTATATCGTCCATTTAAAGTCTACTTTCATGAACATTGGTGTTAATAAGATAATTATATCAGAGAATAATAGCTCTCACACTGGCATGCGTCCAGAGCCAAAAATAACTATTATCTTTGAATGATTTCATATGATTAAACTCTCACTTTACTTAAGGTGTAACGAGTAATGGGAGAAGGTGCATAAATATTAAAACTGCCTAAGGATGGAACAAAAATTGAATTCATTTCTTGAACTGAAAATAATCCCAAAGAGCATAATACAGTACATTGCAAGTATGCAGACTGATACACAAGAAATATCCAAGCATTGGTAAAAGATTTAAGAGTTCAGTTCTCAAAAACAATTTTTTAAATAAAAATGTGGAAGGAATTATAATAATTAAATATATAATCTTCCTTGTCCAGTGAAATGCCTTCACTCGTTATATCCAGAAGGATTTGGAATTAACTGCAAGTTCAAGAATTTTTTATTAAATTTTAAGCTATTAAAAAATTATATCTAGTTGTAACTCTGATTTCAGTTCATTTTAATTTTTATTAGTGCTATTGGAAGTCATGAGAACAAATCAGCACAAGGATAGATTCCTTGACATGATTGGGTTCCTTTTTTTTCAGTCTCTCTCTTAACAAAGTGAAAGCAACCCTCCTTGGTGGAACCTGGATGGAGAGTGAAAGTAGTTTCTAAAATACTGATGGTTACTTCTATCAAAAACTGAAATCAATTGCAGTGGCAATTCATCTAAATACTTCCCCAGAACAAATAATGGTTTATCTCTATTATCCATGAACTTTCAACCAGACTCTTCCAAAACTATTATTAAAAATACGTGCACAATTTGTAACTAACAGGAATTCAGAATTGACTTATTTGCATCAGTATGTGTACTAAATGGGAAAATGAACTTTGGGAATCTTTGAAGCCTTGAATGAAATCATGCTAGTAATAATAACCAACTGAAATGGGGTTTTTCAGCCATAATATTATATAAAAGTATAAATAAAAGTTTTTTGTGTTAAACAAGATTTATTTTTTTAATAATGCTTATGTGCATGAAAACTATCAGACAAAGTATTTTATTCAGGGAGACAAGTAAAATTGAATAAGGAAAGTGACCAGCAGCTGAGGTAATTTGTACCATCAGGTACAGGTGGGTAGTTTGGGTAAGGTAGCATTTTCTGGGAATCTTGAGGAAGGGTGAAGAGAAACCTGGCATTGAAATGAACCTATTCTTAACAGAAAGGTACCAAGGGGTCCAGAATATTTAACACTGATAGAGACTGTACTTGAAGTGCTCTCCACATGACATCTAATGGGAGTTGGGATACCACTGTAAAATAATCCCACAATTGGGATTCAAATCCAGTACCTTAGTCACTGCACCAACTCGATCCTCTTCGGGGGAAAACTCGCAACTGAAAATTCTTTATGCACATACCTTGAAGTCACTATTAAATATAGCCCAAAGACTTCAATTGATTATCATCATGACATGGAGGCGATTCCCTTGGGAGTTAGTTTTGTCACCAAAGAAAAATTATGAACTCCCAGTGATGTTTGATGCTAAAAATAATTAACTATACCCAGTCCCTCTAGGACAGATGTAGTGGCTGAGAATCTGGTTAGCATAGTAAGAGGAGGAAAATGAGGTGAAAGTGATCAAATTTACATCATTAACTGCTTGAGCACATCAATACTAATGTCGCAAAAGAGAATTTCACCGAGGTGATTTCATGAATTTTGCAAAGCTCACTACAAAAATGAAAGTACTACACGCCAAGCATCTATTTTTTTTTAGCAAAGTGTAGCAGAACAGTTCTGATACATTCTGTACAATGTGGCAGAACTTCATTAGTCAGCAATATATGCGAGTGCACTCGTTCATTTACGGAAATGAGGATAACTTCATCAACGTATTCCCTTCAATAATTGCCGTTCATTTCTATAATAAGATTTCTGCTTTAAAGCTGTTACACACTTTAAGATCATCATACCTTGCTTATAGTAATCATCGGGGCTGTGCAAATTATCGAAAAAGATGAGTGCATCACCAAACAATGCAATGGCATAAAGAACAATTATGTGGTGCTTAGTCATGTCACAGCAATAAAAAGTTTTTTCTACACAGAAAGTAACTTTATGGTTTTATCGGCTAAAATTTTGGATCTACCAACTAATGAATATTTTTTTCAATAACAATGTGGCAAAGGTTCTGTAATTTCAATTTATCAGGTCTCTTTCGAGGCCGAAAAATAATAACGCTATGCTATTAATTCCTCGATTCACTACGTTCATTACAGACCCACGAGCGCAGATGAGGCCATTCAAATACAAAATTTTACGCGGTTAAATTTTGTCCTCAAACAATAAGAAATTATTTTAAAAAACTAATTGGTCTGTGGCAGGTTTAAAGACCTCAATAACTTTGTATGGTATATACCGAAAACTTTCATATCATCTACTACAATATATTAAAATTACGAAATTAGATATTCAAATTACATAGCATTAAATGGTATGATGATAACATTAATAAGAACATCGAGTAATAAATATCAGAATAATACATACATACGAAGCTTAAACATCGAATAAGTGCCATTTACGTGCGGCACAACCTTGTATTCATTTTAAATAAATTTGTGTTTTCTTCTTGCTTGACTTTTCTTTACTCTTTAATTCGTTGTCCTTTATCGATTTCATTTTTAAAAACTTTGTTTTACACGTCTGTAGGTAAAAGTCCGTCGGGCAAAAACAAGCCATTAAGCGCAGTTGTGTTTCAGCTATGTTCAATTCCTAAGAAGAAATGACAGCAGTGCTATAGCACCAGAATATATTCAAAGACATTAACCGAAATAATTCTAGCGAATAATTAATAAAACAACGGCATGACCAATCACCTACCTTCAGGAAGGACATGTTCCTTGAATACGCATTATTTCGACCTAATGTGTCGATTCTTTTTCGAATTAAATCATTTTCCAATTCTTCGTAAGAAAAAATGAGTTTTTCTTTCGGGGAACTGGGACTCCTTGGTGTATAGACCTTTTCCCTTAAAAACATATTATTTTGCTATAGCGTTAAGTTACAAGAAGAAGAAGATGACCAAATGTGCCGACCCCACATTAAATTTGGGATGGAACGCCAGGAAGCAGAATAAAAAGCAGTAGAAAAGTAGTTGCTTTTCAAATCAATGATTTACTCACAATGTATTCAGTTTCAGCTGTATCGATGTCTCTCTATTCGTAAATTTATGAAAAACGTCAAAATAATCCGTAAGAGACCCCATTTCTTTCTTAAGCCGAAATAACTTTCGCACACGATGCCCCAAACCTTTCAAAATGATATTTAAACATTTATGCCTTCTATACACAACGTACACATCCAAAGAGGTGTGTCGTCCATGTATGAATCGGTCATTTCAAATCGCGGCATGATGAACGATTCATTGAATGAACCAAATAACATAACATAAATCATGACAAAAAAGAAGTGAATCAATTTAGTTGCCCGAATCCAAAATCCATTTCTGCAATTAGGCTTCACCTACTGTCATCAATTACTAAGAAAAATTATTATAGCATAAATAATAAAATATTTAAAAAAGCGTAAATAATAAAATTATTAAGAAAAATTATTATATAAGGTTATTAATAAAAAGAATGTTTCCTTAAGCTTGAAATGAAATGCTTAATTTAGTTTTCCATATAAATTTATTTCTCACGACCTATCTTTCATCGAAGTTCAATATCATCAAGAGCTGATGAAGTTAAGAAGGGCAATAATATCCCTATTATTGTGCCAAACTGTAGCTGTAACCGCTATAACGTTTCTGCTGTGTTAACTTCTACTTTCTCCTCTTTGGAGTTTAGTTTTTTGAATTGAATGGGCCATTCCTGCAAGAAGGTCTTGTAGTAGTCCATATAAATGGAGTGCTGTTAATGAATAACAAGTTCATGAGTCCCACACTTGAAAAAAGTTATCAAATTACACATGATGATTTTGCCAAAATAGTTTTGGAGCAAATTCATTACAACTTGCGTCTCAAGAAACATATCTCTGACCCTTTTTTTCCTTTTTCTCTTACTAAACATTCTGTTGAAGAACATAACCATGAGAAGTGGCTAACACCCAAACTTTAAACCTCCACTTTGTAGGCTTCCCTTGCATGTACTGTTTTATATAATGATGCCTTTTAAAAGCAACCATAGTTTCATCAACACTTAACTCTCAACCTGGATTATACTTATTATGGAAGGTGTCCATCACATCAAGAACTCACCAAACTTTTTTCAGCACGTCAAAATCCTCCTCTCCCTGCTTTTTCCCCTGAGTTATACCACTTAAATGGAAATACTTCAAATTTTTTTAGTATCTGCCAAAAGTCATAGATATGGATCATTCAATATAATGGCTCTGTCAGTAATCCCTATTCTCTGATGATGTACTCAAATATAGGCCACCACTTCTTTGTATGACAACCTTCCCAGTGGAATGTGAGAGATGTTCTGCGTATCTATTTACTTTACCAACTATGCCCGAAATAAAAATTTTGCCCCCTAGCTTGTATTTTAGGTAGGAAAATTCATCTTTGCTAATCTCCAAATCGTGGAGAGGTCCTTCGTCTTCAGTAAAATCATCAGGCTCTAAAAAATCATAGTATCTCACCATTCACCAACTGAACGGCAGCTTGGAAATTACTTCTGCTTGAGGTAACCTTGTCTTCAAATCCAACTTCAGTTGACACTTCACTATTACTGCATCCACCTGAATTAAGGAGCTAGAAATATCAGAATCACTCAAAAAATCAAATCTGCTCAGTTCCTCCTGGATAGCATCCTCACTCAAAGAAGTCGTGGTCAGAACTGGGGGGGAAAGATATTTCTCGAGAAACCATGACTCATCACTTCTCTTTGTTCAAGGCCCACAGCCAAAATTCTTTCAGAATGACACTAGAATCTTTTCTCATAATTTCCATATCCGAGATAACTAGCTAGCAGAAAGAACCTTATGGTCTTCGTACCTTATAATGTACCTATAGTGACAGTTTTTATTGACTTCTCAACAGAGTGAGAGATAAGAAGGACCCCTCTGTTGGCAACAATAAACAATCTCCAGAGGAAAGAGAACTCTATGTGTCTCAAAAGATCATCTAGGGCAGGTTCAGGACCAAAAGGCAGCCAGGCAGGGGTGATTTTGAGCAGATCAGTAAGGAGAGCGTTAAAAATCAGTGGCCAGTTTTGGGAAGGTTATGGCAGAGCACAGAACAGGCCATTTAAACTTTGGTAGAGAAAGGGTTAAGAAAAGCTACACTGCCCTGAGGAGCAGCTGGTCCAGGAGAACTTGAAGAGTGGCTATTAAATTCATTTGCCGGAGATGACGTAGCTCATGGCAGAGTTGGTTTTAGGGTCCCATCATTCGGGAAGGGAAGAGTCCAAGGAAAGTGAAATTAATAATTTCCCAAGCAGTCTTCATTTATTACTGGAATTAAATATTTTTTTGTAATTTTTTTGCTGTAGCAATTAAATTATGGTAATACTTTATATTACCCTCATATATTATATTTTTTTGACCATTCTTCCCAGAAGTTTTAATAGAAATATAGTTGGAAATAGAAAAACACTCAGCTTATCTGCTGTCAGGCAATGTTTAAAGAACACAAAACATCAGGTCACATTCACTAATGACCACTTCTAATAGGTTTACCTTATGCCTTAAGCACTGGATATTTACTTGTGTAATCATAAACAATTGATTAGTTTTATTGTTCTGAAAGGTTAACCCTTTGGGGGAATTAGGTCAGCCTTCAGAAAAAAATACTTACTAGCAGACACACACTGACCAGAAACCAAGACTTTTCTGAGATTTTTATGATATTCAGTACCTATTGTATATACGAAAAGATGCATAAGCACCTTTAGTCACCTTCATTTGTACAATCTCTAAGTATGTGCTTGGTAGTTTGTCCATAGCAAACATCCATTTGTGTTTGCCTCAACAGTTGTATCTTAATTAAATCTCCAAATTCCATAGCTGGTGTAACACAGATTTCCACCAGTAGATTACCATAATAACATGGAGGTGGATCATTTGTGGTACACCAGCTATTGGATTATCGGCTTTTGAAGTCCCAAATATCGACCTTGGCCAAGGTTTTCCTTTGTATGTCCTCTTCCTCATATTTTGTCGTACAGTATATAGTGGTCCTGGTTCCTCTTGCGTTAGCTGGAATTTGTCTGATCTTCAGTTGGTCTACATTTACTTGTAGTGGTTCTCTACTATCTCCTATGAAAATGGTTGCTCTAGGTCAACATATTAAAAAAATTTGACTATAGAAACTCAGGCACTTAGCATATATAGTAATAATGTTCATTGTTTGTGCAGCAAAATACATTTACTAAATAGTTTTTTTTTAGATAATCACTGATATTCTGTATATCTATCAATGAACACTGACCCCATTTTTCTGAAACTAAATTCTGTGGTATAGTTGTATCAGATTGCAAGTATTTTTTAAGGTATTTAGGTGTTGTTATATATGTCAAAGACAATATATCTTTCTCTATAGTTGACATGGCTAAATGCTGCACCTAATTAAATGCTGTCATGGTGGCTATATACATAAGAAATATTAGGTTGTTATAGCATCAGTGTTATGGTGATTTTCAGGTATCTATCCTGTGAAAACTGGAACACGTTCTTGAGTTATTTTTAACCCTTTTACTGCCAACGGGCCGATATATCGGCCCTCACTGGTTATGCGAAAACTGCCACGGG
>LYUA01004043.1:24415-34716 GCA_002093875.1 Calopteryx splendens | reverse complement strand
ATAAACATATTAATTTGTGGAATCGCAAAGTTTTCTTTTACCAAGTTCAATTGCATCGATCTGATCAGCGGTCAATCTCTCTTAACTGCTCGTCGTGGTCTCGCTTACCAATTGAAAGAGAAGCTAAAATTATGGCCTGTGTTTCAGCATTAAACATGAATGATATGCATCCATGTAACAGTTTTAATCGTGCATGCATTCTCCGTGCTTCCATTGGTTCCCAACCAAAGCTATGAAATTAACAATGTGACGGTCAATTCGTCCAAAACCATTTTTCATTACACGGGGACTTCCCCTTATATCCGCTTCAAGCCTACTCAAAATGTGGTCCAGCCAGCAAAAATAAACCTATCCTTAAATTTTACATTTGAATATTTCCCCAATATGGGCCACAGTTTCCTCAATGACCCTTCGCAAATGGTCCTAACGTGGATATCCCTAACCTCATGTTAATTCTAGTATTAGAGTGACTCCCTCCTAGCTTTATTACTTGGTCCATTATACCTATGTCTACCCCTGCAGGTCTATTGGTCTAAGGTGTATGGATATCTTTTCCCAAAAGTGTATTAGTGTAAATTTTTCTAAATTTCATTTTATACGTCACTCCATACAATATATTTTTCTTTGGATGACTAGAATGAGACTCATGATCGGATTTATTACTTTAATTTCGGTAGATGACCAGCCCTTCGACGAATAATCTGGAATTGCAAGACATTTTGCATTAATTAAATGTTTGGTTTAAATGAAAAGAGGTGGGGATGATTAGGCTACCATTCCGGCCGCCCGTGAATATATTTACAACATCAGAAAAACCCCACCAATTATTATTTTCTGTTTGCATTCAAAGATGGGGAAAATGGGGGGCGAGGTGGCCTAGGGGTAGCATACTCGCCTGTTGATCTAAAGGTCGCAGGTTCAATCCCCGACAGAGGCGAAAAATTTTCAGTATCTGAAATATATTCCGGAACGAGGCAGCGTCATAAGATGGCTGAAAAATCAAACCTGGAACGAGACAACCTAACAAGGTATACAAGCCGGAATGGCTAGTGGCATAACAACCCTCGCATCCCCTGCCACACACCCTAGCGGTGGCCTGCGGGATATTGTGTAGAAAGAACAATCACAAGACACAGAATTGCGAACAAAATTCTCTAATTAATCATTAATTTCGCGTACTCACAGATTGTACATTAGCTTATTATGTGATACTTGATGAAATACATTTTTGAAATCGAAGAATATACCATAAAGAGGAGGCGGGAGGTATTGGCTGGGTGATACAGAAATGAATCCTATAGCCAATAAAAAAATTTTCAATTCTCCTGCATCGAAATCTCAGCCAACAAAGGTGAGCACATCTTGTGTGTGAAGGCTTTACTCGGGAAGAGCACTGCGGTGATAAACTGTCCGAAGTCAGTTGCGAGTGTATCACCACAGTGCATTTTCCCTAGTAAGATCATTACGCACATATCTCCCCGGTGACGGTCACCTTTGTTGGGTGAAATATCGATGCAGGAGCAATTAAAATAAATTATTGACTGCTGGGTTCATCTCTGTACCATACACCCGCTTTCTCGAGTCTCCCGATGCCAGACAAAGATGCCGAAAATGAAAAGGGATCAATCAAAGACCTTCGACTACGAAAAATAAATAGAATATCGTAAACCTTTGAGTAGAATGTGATAGGAAGGAATGCAGTCAAAAAGATTTCATTGTTCTCAAAAGGCGTATTCGATCTTATAATCATGGATGGCATCAAAATATCTCGCGACCGAAGAAAAAGTGTAACACATGATAAACTCTACTTCATGAGTCCCACCGCCCCCGTGGACATTTTTGATACCCATTGAAAAAATGGAAAAATTGTTCTTTCCTATTGAACATTTGTTGATACGACCAGTTTTACCGTTTTACGGCATCAATAGGTTAAAGTTTGTAACATTCAGCTGGGTATATTTACAAGAGATTGAGGAGATTGAGCAAAGCAAGGTTGAATGCAATTTGTCAAGACATAATGATCTTTCATACACGTTAACTAAAGAGCGTAAAGTGAGAAAAATTTGAAGAACTAGAAGGCCTCGAGGTACTTGACATCTGTAGGTATGTACTTAAAAGTGAGAAACAACGAACAAAATAATGTATGGACAAACACACTGCGAGTACCGGTGTAAAAGGCTACCGTATGTTAATATCATAAATTTATATTAAAATGAAGGATTTTCGGGAAGGGGCAAAGCCTCAGAATCCCACAGGAGTTCTTAAAACACCGTGACACAGAGTAATCTTGGATAATAAAAATTAATCTGTATGATACATTCCATAGGAAAAATATCAATTCCCTTCCAGAAAAATCCTAATACCCCATATTCAAGAAAAGGAGGGAGATTAAGGTGAATAGTTGAGTACCATTTCAATTTCTTCTTCTATTTCGTAAGCTTTAAAAATAATTATCTACAAGAGGTTGGAAAACTTAAGAATAAATTATTAGACGGAGATCAGATCAGTTTTTAGAAAACTAGACAAACGGGAGAAACATTTTCCCCCAGAAATCTCACAGAGAAGCAAAAAGGTCAAAGATCAAGAGCGATCAACCAGAAGGTTAGTTCGATAGGCAAGCGTAGAGGCCATCTCTTTCTAATCCCTATGGCGTGTGGAACTCACCCATCTGGGTATGGGGGCTTGTTATTTTCTTAAACATTTACTTTTTCTGGAAAATTGTGGTTCCTAAGGGAAGTTCTGGTACCGGGTTAATCAGACAGTAATTTTGCAGTGTCCAGAGGCACCTCGGACATGAATTTAAGACTATAGTTAAACCCGTACCTAGCTAGATAGCATCAAAGAACTCTGTCAACTGTCTTATTAATTTTGATAGAGGATTCATTACCATTGACGGAAATAGAATCCTGATTCTTCTAGAGGCAATAGGAGTCATCTACAATGTCAGAAGAATAATATACAAGCGCTATGAAGAGCGGTGCGAGAGAGTCTCTTCGCATAACCCTTGTATATTTATTTTTCCTCAATAAATGGAATAAAATTAAAAACTAATAAAAGAACTCGTGTATAAGTTGGTAACAATCGTCATAATGCTAAGCTTTTCTGATGACGCATCAACTTGGAAGACAATAACAAACATTCCTAATACCCCCTTCCACATGCCTTTGCGGTGGCTTGCCGAGTACTTGATACGCACATAGAGATGCATACATTCTGATGTACAGGGGTGATTTCGATATGCAAGAGCGCCGTAGAACTTCTTGGTATACCGTCACGTGCATACTTGTTTGACAAAACTGGCTGAGGTTCTTCAAATGAAGTTTTTTGTTAATTTCATAATAAATATCTACCCATTCACAGTGCCTTGAATATAATTTGCACAATTTGTACGGGAGTAACTCATTTTTAGGTGTGCAGCTGCAAGAATCAATGTTACTCTTCAGAACGGACCCTTACGACGGAGTTAAAGAGATTCACTTGTTTCAGGCATTGAGTCCATATGGATCAAGGGGTCCCCATTAACGGGTAATTTGGTGGGAGATCATGTATCTTCTTGGTAAGAGCTATTGGAGGATTAAATATGTTTAACGCATTCATTTTCGATTGGTTCTCTCATAATTACCCCGGCTCCATCGCAGTATTAAATAAACTTCGACTTTAACAAAGCTAAAAGAAGAAAAATATCTTAGGCATAGTATTATTTTATAGCGCCTTAACAGACCAATAGGGTTTTATAAATTATTATTAATATTTGCTGGCTACGCATGATACCTTAAAAATAATAAAATAATTTGCTACGTGATGTTAAGTTTCTAGGCAAATGAGATTTATATCATAACCTATTTACATAGTACACCGCAAGCCGCGGTTTCGATAATACGAATTCTTTGTTAGAGATAAATATAGTGGAATAGACTGAACGTTGTTAACTTTGCATTGATCGATACCAGGAAAGCTTTGATCAAGAATTAATATTCAGGATTCCTACTATATTATTAAATTTAATTCTGCTAATGCCAGTGTATTGGTCTCGTATTATTCGTAATGTGTACTCAGAGAGTAATGCGGATATGGCCTTGGATATTAAAAATGGTGCATTAAATAATAAGTCCATGAATCATTCTGCAGAAAGCACTTCGTAAATGTTTCAATTTCCTTGGAGTATTGAATGAAGTACCTTTACTAGCACATACTATCCTTAAGCTTCAAATTTAAAAAAATTTTAACCCATTAATCGTACCCATATCAGGAATTTAACCTATTCATTCGTGGAAAGGATACATACCAGAAGAAAAAATTTTGGTTTAGGTTTATGTTGTATTAAAACAATTTATTTTAAATGTGAGTTCTGGAACGCGATATTAAATCAAATTTTTAAAGAAATTAAATACAAGTTAAATGCAAACGAGTAAAAGATAACTATATAAATTGCTAATATACCGACAAGAAATTAATAAGCAATGAAACATGAGCATATTTTCTGAGATAGAAACATTTGGCTTTTCAGCATAAATTCATGAGTTTTTCCACATAAAATGGAACTGTGGTTTTCAAAATTCATAAAACTTTCCTTTGTGATTACGCTCTATTCCCGAATAAGACAGAAAAAAGGAACAAAACTTCGATTCCAATTCGGAAAATTGAGCAGTTAACAGCGAATTTTCTGTTCAGGGTAGTGGTTCCATTACTTTATGAGTGAAAATGGGAGTAAGTACTATAAATATACGGTGAATAAATATTGAAAAACCAATTTTTGGTTTGGTTTAAATTATTGGTCGCATTAAACAACTCTGAAAGCAAAGTGAGATGAACCGATCTAGAATCAGTCGTCATTTTTAGTTTTGCTTTTATGATTAAGATATACAGTTTCAGGCTGAATGTAGTGGAAGGAATCCATAATTAGGAAAGAATATACAAAATTTCCACAAAATAATTTTGGTTTTATGATATCTATCCGATATGTGCTATCTTTTCAGATACCGATTCTGATTCTCCCAATCCATCTTCACTGCGATCCTTCTCGTCTACCATTTCAAGTTCTTTTTTAAAATTTCGATAACACTTGTCTTCTTCTGAAATTCTTCCCATCCAATTATTTTAGTTCTACAATTCCTCTCAGACGGGTTAATTCCTACAGCGTTAATGCTATTTCGAACTTACTACGGTGGCTTGACAACGAATTAAAATATTACGTAATTACAAGAGATTCACTGTATAATATTTTCTATAAGGAAAGATTTTCAGTCATGTTATCTAGTTCATAACTTTCAACATACATTTTCATGAGCTGAGACCCCACAAGTCGGCTTACATTCATACAACATGGGAATTAATTAGTCGAAATGAATTCAGTTCTAAAAGTCAACGTTGTGCTGCGATCTTTATCCTATAATTCCCTTTTTATGACATTATCATAACTCCCTATCTTGCAGAGCTCGAGGAAAATGCTTTCTATAATTAGCTACCTAAAGCTCTTCGGTCTATGTAGTGCCTGCGATTTTTTTTTGCCATACTCCATTCATGTTGTGATGATTTAAAGTTCGTTCCACGTGGCCGACTTTTTAATTCACCGATCTGTAAAAAACCACAATAACGTGTACTAATTTAATTTAATTTAATTGAAAGTGAATATCTCAAATTTCCTTCCTATATACCTTTCCGTAACCCTCTTTTACGGCTCATTAGAATCTCAGTAGTTCGCCTTCCTCATTTACCCATTTCGCCAACAACGACTAATCCCCTTGCTCGTTTTTTCATCAGTTTTATGGCCTCTCGCACCCCTCGTCATTTCCTGATGGAGACTTAATCAGATGAGGAGAAAAAAACGGTCGTTAAATTGAAATAATCTTTCTTTTTTTGTGGAAGGATACTAAACGGTTTTCATTATTTATTCCCTCTAAATATCTTTACCCAATTTCAAAATTATTTTGCGAGGAGTTTTGCGTTCGAAGTGAATGTAACTGCGGAGGGCATATTGGACATTCATAGAGAAGATATCCATTATTTGATTCTTCATAATAATCGCCGAGAAAAAATGATCCACACCATTACATACCTCCAACGATCATGAGACTCGATTCAAAATGCATCCCTTGAGGCTAGATTTGAACGGTTGGGCTCGCTGAATCATTTCATTGTTATAAGCATGTGTCCGTACTGCACGCGTTAAATTTTAGTTGAAAAGTCTGAATTGAGAAAATATACAAAACTGAGTTACCTTTTATATCAACATATATAATCCTTTGATGAATTTTACCTCATGAATCCGCAAATGTAATTTTCCTCGTTTTTATTGGAAGGACAAGCTTAAATAAAAGTCTAAAAATATAGTTTTCATTGTAAAGAAAAAAATGAGGAAAATAATCGACAAAGCTGCTCTCTTGACTATAGGTTCACGTTGGATAGAAATGTGAGAATGCCCCTCTTTGCTTGGAACTTTCATCACAATAGGAATAAATACACTAGGGAACTCAAAATCTTAATTGGGCTCGAACGCGCGATTCGATTCTCTAGTGTCGGAAATGATTTCTAGAAAACGAGTAGTTTTCGGAATTAGGAGTGAATTTGACGCTTATCGATATCCTCAATCACTACCCGACGAAAAGAAATGTGTATCAAATAATGATGCCGTGCCAACAAGCCGCTTATCGCCACGAGTTCCTGATGATAGTAACTCAGCAAACGATGGATTGGACCTTTTGAAGGTAACACCGTCACCGCCTTGATCTAATTGACCAGTTTCGAGGAGAAAAGACGACCACTGACCGTCATCTTTTATTTGATGAAAGGCTTTCATTCCCTCAGGAATATTTAGCATTTGTGTTAAAAGCCTTGTTATACGTGACTCATTAATTTTACGAGGCGAGATTGGTGGACGACTCATGAATCGAAGTGACAGAGACCTTCATTCAATTCAAAACATATAGTGCAAAAAGATTACCGATAGGTATTCTCGATCCCCATGGCTATTGGTTATCAAAAGATGAGTTTAGCGCTGATCACAGGCAATAACAGATACTGCTTAGTATGTTATAAGGCTTTTTTAAAATATAAATTGAAATAATTGCCAAAAGTCAAAGGTACCTCAATTATACTAATATAACAAGTTCGGATTAATTAAAACCCAGAAAGGAAATGATAAAAAGCCACGTGTAATTCGGCTATTTTCATGACCATAAGATTTAAAAGAACAATTTTATAATTTGTACATATAACGGGTTTTCTCAACTACGTGGCATCATATTGTGCATAAACATTTTTTAAGCCAATGCAAATCGGAGTTTCTATGACTTTTCTGGCTGTTAATTTATTTGAATAATTTGAAGCAGGGACAGTGATTTTAAAAGGCGGCCATTCGTCTACAAAGTATTTATAAGAGCTTGGAACGGAAGTGAATAAAATCCTCGTTCCGAAATCCCCTTCCATTTTTGGTACCATTGACTGGGAGCGAGTGTCCCAATGTTCTTGTGAAGCTTTTCCAGGTTTATATGATCCTTTAATTCTCGCTCGATTTTTCAATCTAGATTCTTTATATTGACTACGGTATTTACAAAAAATTTGTACCCTGGCTGATGATACATTTTAGAATGAAAACACTTCAAGATCATAGTTGTAGCAAGCTTCGTATAATTACTTCTTCCTGTCCTTTGAGCTCAGCATTACCTAGATTTTATTATGGCAATGGAAATAGTGTAGATGATGCACGCAGCAAACGACAGGGATAAACGGATTGCTTCCACTAACTACCTACGCCACTGACGGAACGATCTTTAGCTTAAATTTCTCCCTTTATTCCTTCCATTATTTAGGCAGAATATCATCTCAAATTTTCTGAAAAAGTTAAAATACGTATTTTGAACATTAATCATTTTTTTCCCGTCTCTACATATTTTTCTTCCCAATCACTTCTTCCAATCCCGGCGAATTCTTCCTCATTTGGACAATTGAAGTCCCAAATCGTTCCAACCCTTTCGGTTTAATTTTCTTTAAATCTCAATGGACACAAATATAATGGCCTAAAAAGGAGCAACCTAATAATTAATTACAGATGCATTGAATAATTAAGTTTTATTTATTTTCATTAATTTTCCTCCACATCATGCCATCCAATAATTTTATATTTTTATTATTTTATAATAGTAACATCAAACCAGATTTAGTAGATAAGTGTAATGGCGTCGTTCTTTCTATCCTCATCCTCTCCGATATCGAATAACGACGTCACTCATCTCATCGTCCTTCCTTCCTTGAAGTGCTTCTGCTCAGACATGTTCTTTGCTGAAGATTGAATCGTACCCTTGACTCGCTGGGCACAATCTTTAGCGGTTAGCGATTTTGTGAAGTGAATAGTGAATGCTATCTACTTTTATTTCCCGCACTGCTCTCGTCATACAACATTATTGGAACAATTGTATTACACCAGTGATTTCCTCTCATTCACTTTCTGAATCTGCTATCATTGATTCGAATGTCTTTCCTTCCTGGAAATAAGCGCGTGCAAGTTGAGTCACTGAACGAGCATATGGTTAAAATTCAACGGAAATCGGAAATTAAACTAGCAAAATTTGTGCAAGTATTGCGGTCTAGTAGCATCAACGTAACTACTCCATTCTAACGTCCACCGGGATCAAATACCCCTCACGCTCACGCAAATTTACTCGGAGTGACACTGTTTCGGCGTTGTCCGCGAGTTTGTGACCGCTTGGGCTTCTCCAGCAATCCTTGTCTGTTAACAAGCCACGGCGCGCTTTCGTCGTCCGCCCGCTCCCGTCCCGCCGGGAAAGGTGCGGATGAATTCAATCCTTGCATATTCGATAACTGCTTTGATGGCACCCAAAGGATGACCGTCGGAATCGCTGCGTTTTCGAAGGGGAAGGAGGGGAGAGGGGTTTGGGTCATTTCGGCTCGTGAGGAGTGAGCACACGTGCTTGCATCGGGGAGTAGTGACTCATTTGGGGCGGGAGGATTGGGGATATTTATTCCAGGAAATGGAAAATAGCAGCGGGACGCTTCAAGGTCTCTGAAATATTACCGGGAAGGGAACGTGGTGGTTGGTGGTGGGTGAACTAATTTAGCTCTGGGAATAGGAATCATGAGTAGAGTGAAAAAAAAAACTTAATCAAAAATATCACTCCGGGACGAGTATAAGTTACATCAATTCTCCGCTTATCTAACTCCATGCCTTTTCCCTTCCCCAATTTCCAGCTGACGGTCGTGTCCCGACGCCCTCAGCAGCAAGCAGCACACCCTTGCGATGGATCGTGGGGTAATTTGTAGACGTGTGCGTGGCGTCTGCGCGTCAGCGTGATTTATCTCCATAACTACCGGGGCGGATTTTTGATGAAAATTAATTGCAACTCTTGGGCCCGAAACAGGAAGAAAATCATATGAATTGTTAAGCGGACATGAATGCCGAGATGCGAATGCCACTTATCTATTTGACCGTGGGAGATGGTAAAGGCGAGGAGCTCAAATTGCGTGTCTCCTCCATCCCTTCTCCCTTAATTCATTTAACGTGCCGGATTTCGAGAGGGCGGAGGGGTGGGGCGGACAGAAACGAGGGTTCCATCCGTGGCGAGCACAGCTGAGCGTACGCCGCGAGTAAACACGGACAACTTGGCTGATTAAGAGTCCATTTGCTGAAACCCCCCCTGGAATATTCATTGCGGAGCTCTGATCCTCCAAACTCTCGTCACCCTGTAAAAATAGGAACTGACCAGAGAAATAATTTAATGTACTTTGGGTTGCAAATATAATATTTATCAGCAGGAGCCGGATGTTTGACACCAAGCTTGAGGTAAAATGTTAAGAATAACCTTATTGAAGAGATGAAAAAGTAGTCAGAGATAGATATTGTAAATATTTACCTTTTCCCTCGAAACAACACCACGTTATTAAAACGTATTTCTTGAAAGAAAGCGCACATACAAAACTTATAAAAGGGAGTTGACGATCAATTCAACGCACGTGGTGGGGGATTAATTTTAATGTTGAGCCAACATTTTGACCCTATTGATTGAGACTTTTTCAAATAGCCATTTATATCGTGTTTTATTAGAATAGGAAAACGAGTTATATTTGGCAGCATGACGGTTTTCTTTGATTAGCCCGAAAGTATTGGAATGAACCGTGGGGAGTCATTTAAAAGAAAATCCAATGAGGTGCGGTGACGATATTTTCAACTGATAAGAGAAAGAGTACTTGTTAAATCTACCTACCTAATAGTGGTAAACATAATTATGAGATTTAACATTACATCTACATCTACATAATACCCTGCAAGCCGCCGCAAGGGCGTGTGG
>LYUA01004042.1:48374-58653 GCA_002093875.1 Calopteryx splendens | reverse complement strand
AGATTTGACTAGAAAATTTGCAAGAAACTATACCCTTCCACCATCTTACTATATTGTCGCAATCCCGTCTTCCGAATAGTACAACGAAATCTATTTGGATTGCATTCAAAACGTAAATGGGTGATTATCCAGTGAAGCAAAAAATTGCAGTCTCCACTGTCACCGAAGGTCATCAGAAGAGCGATGAACCTCTGGAATACATTATAGACTTCGTCGCCGTTAGTCACTACAATGTATGTAATACAATTTCGTTTCTCAAGATCAAGTCTGGCGGGTCATAATTAGGGAACAGTTGAAGGTCAGCAAAAACATCGCAGTTTCCAATGCATCTGGTACGACAGGTTGGAATGAGCATTTAACATAAATTGTATTCTCATGTAGCATTATCACGGTCCCGCGAAATCGATCCAGATTAAAATCAACAGTTAAATGGCGGATTACCTGGTTAAATTCACAATAGCAATCGCCACTGTTTCCAAAGGCAATTCGATTTATCATAATCAGAAAAGCGACGAACACCAGATCGTTAAACGCCACTGTCGCCAGGTAACACTACAATGTAATAATTTCGTAATTCAACTATTTCTGAAGAAAGAATTGAGAAACAGTTGATGGTGAGAAGAATTCATGCATTGCAATTTCGGGTGACAACTTTCCAAAGTACCAGCCAGTGCGCTTTGTTTACAAGTTCCCATGTGAAAATCCGTTCAAAACTGTAAAAAGGAACGTTCCATTTATTTTCTCATCACTCCTAAGATTATATTTGTTAAAATCTACCCTTCAACCTGCAGTTATCAAGTACATATAGCGGTGATCTAATGGTTACCCAGCTCCTGGAAGATTTGAGGAAAATGTTTAAAAATGTCGATCTCCATGTGCAACTTTTGATAGGTTAAATACAGCTCAGTTAATATGTCCCGGAGAAGATCATTCACTATTATATTTTGGTTCATAGGAACAAGGGCCTTTTAAATAAGATAAATAGATTTATGCTAAAACTCATCAAATAGACTATCTTACAAAGCTTTCGTCAACAAGTTGACTTTCCCAGATTCACTTAATATGTGAATACATATCAACTAAGAGCCACATCAAGCTATTACTACCATGAACTAAATGAGAAATAATTTTCCAGCTTCTTGGACATCCTCAGTACCATCACTGTAGCCTTTACAATGCTAGTTATGAAATCGATACTACTTTCTTCTACAATGATCTAAAATCCAAGTTAAATAAGTAATTACTCACAATTGCTGCTGCCTTTAAGTAAAGACTTAACCCTCAGAGTGCCAATGTCTCTGTGAGAGACTTAGACAAATTTTCCCAAAAGTGCCAGCATCTCTCTCAGCGACTCTTCTCTACATCGGTATTAACTTAAATAATAATGGAATTTTTAATTGTTTTTCTTACCTCAGATTACATTTTGGTGGCATTGGTCTAATTTTAGAAATGTTACCAAATTATTATGAATAATAATTAAAACAATTTTTCGTAAATACTGCAATTCTCATTAAAATAGCCTGGCAACTTTCGCACGAATTGTCACATTTACTCATAGCACTCAAAGGGTTAATCACAAGTGCTAAGTGAAATCCAGTAGCTAAGTAAAATACTGATGCTTAGATAAAACAAATGGTCAAATCAAGAAGGAATTTCATATAACAATTAATGTAGTTTTGTGAAAATGGCATAATTTTTGTAATGTTTATGTGGAATTGGTGTCCTAACAATGTTACACCAGAAGATTATGGAGCCACAAACTTTGAGGCTCTACTTCTACAGTGTTAAGTACATAAAAAGGTCGTCTATAATCAGGGGAAAATATAATTATGTAATTTAAATTTTTTTCCTTACCATTGAAAACTTTGAACATACACTTATTTGCCACTTTGCATGACTAAGTTCATACTTGAAACAAAAATGGTAACTCAATTTCTCAAACAGAAAACCCACATTTATTTATAAGTTCCCTGCGGTAAGATAAAATTTAATTTAAAAATAATATTAACTGTTGTGAAAGTCTATGATACTTTTTCAGGAAAGCTTTATGCTTCTACAAAAAAAACTCATGTTATCACGATGACTTAATTAATTGGTTTGTCGCACTTGTTACAAACATTACAATTGCCAAAACCATGGTAAAAGAGGCTCTTAAAAATACATGTTCAGTTTCACGAGATCATGCTTTCCTTTACAAATATGAAAGCCAAAGACAAGAAAGTCCATTATGCAATACAGTAAAATCAGTTCTCAAATGGAATACTTAAAATAAATAACGTAAAAATATATAATACTTCAAAATTTGTATTTCATGATGATTTGAAATTATATCCCCACAGTAATATAAATGTTTGCTCCAATTTTTACTTTGGGACAAATTTTACTGCTCTATTATTCAACATCAGTCTTTGGCAGCTACTAAAAAACCAGCACACAAAAACTAAGGAATTTTCATTTGAAGATATCAAACTAATAATTGCAGAATATTACAAATGTCACAAGAAATGGATATTCTTTAACTCAAGACAATAAACCTGCATATTAATCATTACCGACTTCCATATTTCTGATTTATTCTGCAATCGTTCTAGAGCACTGAAATTCAATTTGAAAGTTCATCCCCTCAACATTCTCCAATTGAGATTGTAAGAAAACAAAGGAAAGCTTCTCTGAACAGAGAGATATTAAGTACACTATCTAGATGGCATTAGAGATGTTAACAAGAATGACAACTTTTTTGAATGAAAAATCGTCCTGAAATTTGGGCACAGGCATAATTTATGACACTGGGTTAATACATCCTGAAACACAAGGTAGAGTACTTGTAACGAAGAAAATGTATATCTAAATTAAACACTAATTTCAATATATTCTGATATCTCCCTGGACCATGAGAGTGGTATCAGAAAGACGTGTTGTCCCTAAGAATTTATCTTTAGATTCATGCATGAAGCCTTTAATTAAACTTCAGGAAAGATTTACAGTGTGCTTTATATTGTACTTTTCTTGGAACGTAATATTATTAGTTTCATATCTGTATCATATAATTATTTCCCATGAATATTGGTGGGTTAGCTATGCCCTCCTTTTTCACATATGGCAGCTTATGTAAATCTTAGTTTCTACAATACCCATTGGTGATTTCATTCATCTCATCAAAACAATATTCAGTGATTTGCCCTCATTTCAATACAGCACTTTGATGCATAAAAGTACCATTAGTATTAAAAAATGAAATATGACTATCACAAGGCCATAAATATTTATTAATTGCAATAGTTCCATTTCATTTTGTAACACAGCATTTGACTAAGTTAATGCAGAAAATTTTACAATAAAGTTACTGTATTGCTATTTAATGGTACATTCAAAGTTTTAGTTTTCAATAAGTTTGGTTCCTAAACGCTGAATCTTAAGATGCTATGAGTTTAATAGACTTCAGCAAAATAAAAATTTTATAATACTGGAAACTAGAAGGAAGACTCTTGAATTTTCTACTAGGCCACGGACCCCATTGGGGACATGATCCGTTCAAAGACATTGATCTTTTAGTACCGTATTTATTGGCATGTAACATTTTTTCCCTAAAATTTATAGCTGAAATTCTACCAGCATGCTATACGCACATACTACTTTTTAATTTAAAGTTAATTACAATTATAGGAGAAAATTCATTTTAAAATCAGTTTAAAACATATTTTTTAGATATTTTATTTGGTGAGTACCTCATTCCTCATGAAGTATTTTTATGGTACTTTAAAATGCCAGCTGATCAATAGGCAAAAGTGAGGTTTTCTAGTCTTTTATTTTAAATTCTAGTGTTTTTACTCAAACTTCCTTAACAAATATTATGGTATGTCATACACCAATAAATAAGGTAATTCCTTGAATTTACCTACAATGAAAATGTAGGTAAATTCCTACCTACATTTTCATTGTACCTTTTCATTCCTTTCATTTCCTACCTAAAAACCTAGTGAAAAATACATTACAGCTAATGTCTGCATTTTCATTCTGACCTAGCAATCAGGAAGTTTTTTTATTACCGGTATTATGGATTCACATTAATAAAAATATTAATTAATAGCTATAGGATGATGAAGAATGGAAGTCACATAGGTTTGCCATTCATGACCTTCTACAACCAGGAAAATATTAATGACCTCAGATAACGGAGATGGAGATAAAAAATAGGCATATTTAATTACTAGTAAGCCATTAATAATGCTAATTTTTCCAACTCTCCTTCTAAAAAAACCTATAGATTCCTCAGTTATTTGTAATAAATCCTTCAATGATATACAAAGAAATTTTCACATATTTTTTTATAAAACAAATCAGTTAACAGCAGAACTTTGGTGAGATAATGGCATATTAAACTGAACATGGGTCGCACCAATTCAACCAGGTCATGACATTCACAGACTCAGATGTTTATGAATTTTTTCGCTAGGTTCTACCACCAAGTTATATATGCAAAACTTTTCTTCCCCAAGACTCATGATTACCAACATAAGGCTACAAAGTTTTATAAAATTGGCAATGAATGTGGCATCTGGGACTCCACTTTAAGAGTTCAGTACATAAGGAATAAAAATTGGAAATAAAATTTTTATCACAGGTCTGTATATTACAGTACCAAGATTTTTCATAGCCTTGCCTAGTTCTGCGAGTCACTATATATTCACTGCGTTTTTAATGAATTGAGTAATGAAAGTATTTTTTCCATAAATATGGGTTTCCATTCTATGATCAAGGAGTTAGCATATTCATTTTTTTAAATTGAACCCAAAACTAAAATTCTCAAGAGGACTGCAAAAGACAAATAGAGACAGTATGGTTACAATTGAGATAAATTTAATATAAACATTTCTTTCTAGCTACTCACGGACAATAGAACACAATGTACAGAGATGAATAAAATTACAGACGAGTACTTTTATGTGAAAATATTTTAATTAATCAGCAGATGAAAGATTTATAGCTGGATTTATTGAAATTGCTTTATATCATAATAATTAACCAAAATGTTGATTTGGTAATTGAGGGCTGAGCTCAGCTAATACACAGTGGAATGGCATGTGTAGTTACATGACTGGGTTATGTTTTGCTGGTTGTGGTTCAGGAGTGGTTTTCATAGGGCTTGACAATAAGTGATTTCTAACCCTACATAGAAAATAAAGTAGCCTTATATTCAGGCAAATGTGGTACATTCTGAAAACCCAAAGGGAAATAAGTGCCACTTTATTTAATAAGAGAATAAGAATACGAGAAGGATGAACTTTCAAACTAATGGCAAATTATGTCATTTCTGTCAAATTAATACCAAAATAACTACTTTATATTACAAAATGCAAACCTAATAACCAAAACAATGGTCCAGCAACTGAGAAAAAAATCTATACACACTTTGGATATCATGTTTGGCCTCCTAAAATCAAATGTGTTGCAATTAACAAATCAATCTCACATTTCAGAGCTTTCAAAAGAATAAAATACATGTAACCATCATTTCACATCTTTCATGTAATGAAACAAACCACTCAAATGATTTGGATTCGATGACACAACATTAAGTTTCTTATAAGTTTAGAGTATTTCCACCACAAGACCCATGTCCAAAACCATGACATTGATCTCCATAGAATTAGGTTCTTAGTTTTCAAACAATGCACATAATTAAATTTCTTGTCCATAGCCAATTCTCGCTTGATAATTCCAAAACATGAAACATATCCTGCACACAACAGATAAATTTGATTTCATTTGTAGATGTGTACTTTTAAAATAAACAGTTTGCCTTATACAGTACAGTACAGAAACTTACAAACAATTTCCACATTCTCTATACATCAGCTGATTTTCTCCTAATGGACATAATCTAAAATATGCAAATAAATGTATTATAAATAAATATTTTGTTGTGATTCAGCGCAACCTGGTGTAATACATCACAGGAAATATGAAGTAAACTAAATAAATGAAAATAAACAGTAGCTACTTCAATTATATCAAAAGAGGAAAACAGAAAAGAAACACTTTTCACAGGAGCATGCATGCAAAACAAATGTCAACCCCCCAAAGCAAATTTAATGATCAATGTTGGTATGCATTTGATTCACCCATGTAAAGAAAAAAATACTGAATTTGAACAGATGATCACGCCGCTACCATCATTCACTAAGCTACTGCAAAAATAAATCATGTACCTAATTTGTACTTTAAATGCATAGAAATTTCTAAAAAAAAAAAGAAAAATACATAGGAAAACATATAAGAAGTCAACTACCTTGAAGAACACCCTGTTTTTGCATTGATGTTGGTTACTGGGCAGTAAAAATAAAATTTCTGTTAAGCATTTAGTTGCATAAATGTTTGAATATTTCTTATTATCACTAACAATTAGGAATATATTAAAACGATTAAAATTGATTACAATAAATGTTTATAATTAAGTATCAGAAAAAATATCTTATCACAAGAACTTTATCTGCAAAGATAATTTAAATTATTCCTTTTCTATTGGATTTCTTCAACATTTGGAATTGAGACTCCCTATAGTTTGAAATTTGTTTACAGTTACTCCTCCAGTAGGATTAAGGATCAACATTGTGGTCCTCATTCTTTTTGAAAAACACTAGTTGGTGTGATACTGTACATTTCAAGGAAATTCCATGATTCATCAATTGTGGGCAATGATCATTTTCACTATCACAAGAAATATTTTATAGTGCCAAGGACCATATATATACGTGATACTCATATACCCCAAATTTTACAAATATTTCAGTTTCATTTGCTTTTATAAAAAAAATTCTCTTCATTATTAACTATGTGCATGAATTGCTAGAAAAATATTGTTAACATTCAGTCAATGATGTCTGTTAGCATTTTGCAAGTGTCACTGACATTTAAGTGGTTTAGGTTTTCAAGATCATAAGACTTTTTTTAAGGTCAAAATTTGATTTTTAGGTTTTTTAAGAGAATATTTTGATGTTTTACTTCATTTTCACAAACATTCAGAATGTTAGACCTTGATAGAGGGTTTACTTTATACCTATAAGAAGTATATTTTCACCGAAATATTAATGCATGAGGATTTCTAAAGCAGGAAAGATACTAAGTGTTCTCAAAAAAGTGACTAATCAAAAATGCCGTGCTTCAAATCCAAGGTGGGTCTGATGGGTTAGAGAGGAGCTTACATCTCAATATAACATAAAACGTGTGACAGGTTAAGGATAAAAATAAATAAACTTTCCTATGTAATTTTCATTTCCCAAAAACATCTAGTACCCATAAAATAAAACAACTTATGTTTAGCTAGGAATGTCTAGAGGCATAATTTAAATTTGAGCTAGTGACCCTTATGCTAGTAACTGAATAATCTACCCACATATAAAATAACAAATTGAACACAAGCTCTGTGTGTGCATTCCTGTGACTATTCGAGAATGGACCAGGTGGAGGGTTTCTCAGTCTATGGTATTAATGCTCATCATGATTAATATTAGAAAACTTCAATTTAGCATAATCCCTGAGGTGATAATTCTATCCCATAAATTCTTTTACCAAGAGAAAACATTGATCGATTACTTATGAACAGTTTTCAATGACAGTTAATTATGGAGTTCAATTTTTCCACTTTAGTGAACTTCACAATGGCAGCTTCAATTCTGATCACCCTAAAAATATTTACCATTAGGACTTCAACTGTGTATATGACTGGGAAGGCACAAATACTTCTGGAGGAAGCACAAAAATAAAAAAGAAAACTAAAAAGAAATGATTACTTGACTTATTTCATCAATTAAAATTTCATTTCCTAAGACACATGGCAGGAATAGGTTGACAATAAGAATTCATTGGAGTAAGTATGTTCAGTTGATAATTTTAATTCTTGAGATTTTATATATTTTACCATAATACCAACGCCCCCCTCTTTCACAAGAAAATAGCTAAATCTTAGAGGGCCCAACCACTTTCATAATTGCTAATTCCTTTCAGTTGACTATCCATTACCCATTTTCAGGGAGACATATGAGCATTATTGCCTAGCATAGCCTAGATGAGGGATCAAGTGAAAATACCTGTGAAAACTTACTGATGTACACCCTAACAACTTTATTATTAGAATTTATTAACCTATTTCTTTTGCCTGGAATTACTTTTCAGGAACCATGCTCGACTCTTGTCAAGCATGTTATCAAGTGTTGAAAGCTGAAAACTTCATATATTTTGTAGGAACAACAGTACCTTCAAATCTAAAAAAATCATGATTTTGTAAATGACAATATGTGAA
This sequence comes from Calopteryx splendens, assembly GCA_002093875.1. NCBI lineage: Eukaryota > Metazoa > Arthropoda > Insecta > Odonata > Calopterygidae > Calopteryx > Calopteryx splendens. Next base: position 50,354 of record LYUA01004042.1, on the reverse strand, counting down.
ATACTCCTACAGTTGACACCTGAAGGAAATGAAGCAAAGCGGGAGTTGTATTCATGAACCAAGAGATGGAAATTAGTAATATAGGTATCTTACAGCAAAAGTACAAGGAGGAAATTTGCTAGTAAAATACTCTCTGTTAGTAGTCATATGAAAATTAGAACTTATTCATCAATAGCCAATCACAAAGGGCATGCTAGAAGGTGAATTTTAAAACATGAGAAACAGCAAAATATACTGGATTCCACCACAGGAAAAGCCAAATTTCTTGAACTCTTGTTAAATATTAGAAATTTTCCTTTAGATAAGATTAAGGATGGATATCTGCATTTACTAATCAGTGAGTCAACACAATGGATATGTACCACTAAGAAATGCTTAGTGACAGGAGACAACCATCAGCAATCCAAATCTTGGAAAACCAACATGGTAGGTAAAAGAGGCCCCAAAGCAGTGTAGTATGCCTCCATTGAAATACATTGTACATGTTTTTTGAGCAATCATTCCTTCGTTTAATGCCACATAGACCATACTGAAATAGAAAATTCTCACTCACTGCAAACCTCAAGATATATTTTTGCACACATAAAACTTTTGGTATCTTTTTTCATTAGGCTAAATTTTTATTTCCTTTAATTGGAAACAGTGTAGAAACCACCCAATTTCTCTTTCTCGTATCAAACCCAGAGGTAATGAGCACAAAGATGATGTTTTAACAAAGGGTGTGAAATGGAATGATTTTAATATGGAAAAAACACACTAAACTGCAGACTGACAAGACACCATGAACTATTGAGGTATTTCTGTTGGTTTTTCCCAAAGTGCCCGTGTCCTTGTAGAATAGCAGAAAAAAATACGATTTTCAAATAAAATAAAACAATAGCAAAGGAACATTTCATAGATGTGCTCATATTACTTTCTATAAATATAAATTTGATTTTGCTTTATATTAAAGCAATTTTACCAGTTCATCAAGGTTACACATTGCATCAAACACTTGTATTTAAATAGTTTGATCTTGGTAACCTATTGTTAGCAATACTTATGTCGAAATTAATAATTTAAAATTAAAAAAAATATAGTTTTCAGACATTTGGTAGCAATAAGTCTTTGATTTTTTCTTCCAATTAACATGCCCAGTAACTACCATCTAACAAAATCAGGGCACAATCATGCAAGAGTTACAAAAATAAAGTAAAGTAAGGGGAAAATGTGCCACCTGAAACAAATATTACAATGGCAATTGATCATTGCTGACATAAAAGCCAGTGATAGTTTAGCATGCAGGAAGGAAAAATTGAGTTTCTTTATTCCCAATCTTTCACATTCACTTTCTTCTTCCACAAATACAATTAATTTATTGTTTTTATCACAGTTGCTAGTCATATCTTCTCACGAGCATTAAAATTGTCTACTTGACAAAGTCGTAATGCACTTAGCATCCCATCTTCCCTAGGAAGACAAGCTTCTGTTATACCAGGGACAGCATATCCCAGGACAGCTGGGGTGGATCCAGCTGGGTCAGAACCAGCTGGATGCAACCCACTAGCTTGAATACCAACTGGGTAAACTCCAGAATGAAATGCACTCACACGCAGTGCTCCAATAGGTATGAGACCACCAATAGATCCCCTTGAAACTGGACCACCTGGAAATGAGCTAACAGTTGGTCTACCAGTTGCAGATCCAGCAAAAACAGACATCACAGGAGGTGGAATACCTGGACCTGTTATTGCAGGAATAGATACAACTGGGTAGTGTGAATCTGATTTACCCAAGTCAATATTCAGTTTTTCAACTTGCAACTGTAAAAGCACAAAGAGAGGATATAATTATTGTCTTAGAATTACAATTTCCAGAATTATCATAGTCATGCTGAAGAGCATTAAAAGATATGAAGTGGAAAAAAACTAGATATGGGTTTTCGAATCCCCTTACCCCCCGAATCCATCGAATCTCCGAGATTCGAGGATTCGAATGTGG
>LYUA01004041.1:8964-22590 GCA_002093875.1 Calopteryx splendens | reverse complement strand
CTCTTCCGTGGCCTTTTTGCACTCTCGTATGACTTGGTTTCGCAACTGCTTATCGTGGGTTCCCTCTTCTTGGATTCTTGTATTTTCTTCTTTCCTCAATGAAGTCTCTTATTTAAGTAGTTATTCATGGATGCTTCATTTTTTCCACCCTAATCACGTGCTGTTCCTCTGCTACTTCTGTAATCTCCCAGGCCAGGCGAATGGTTTTTACATATTGAATTTTGCACACAAAAATCCTTTGATGAATTTGTATAAGTGCCAATGTCATGTCAGCCTGCCTTCATATCCTTTCAGTCATGACTAATGATGTTTTTCTGTGCCTGAATGGAAAAATAACATGCATGAAAACATATTCCTTAAAAATATTGATTGTATCTTGTTCTGCAATGAAGAAGTTTTCACAACTCAATCAGAAATACACAAATGTAGCAATAAACGTTCTAGTCAAGGTGCACCATCAAGCACCTGTGTGTTTAAATCAGTATTCAACTCCATTGAATCACATTTGTCTTCACTCCTTCATGATCATAAATACGAGTCACTCACTGTTATGCCAATTCTTAATTTAGGTAAAAACGAAGATAAAACTCTTAAATTGCCGATTTCCAGTTTGGAGAATTGGAAATGGTGGATTGGAGTTTAATGCTCATTGTAAAATATTGAATATGCAAAATATAATTTAAAGGGGAGGTAGGTGTAAAGGAATGTGTTCCTCAATGGATGTGGAATTGCTCTGGTCATAACTGTGGTTCTCTTAACAAGTAGAGTAATATTTAGCTATTGATTAGTTAATTTCTGAAGGCATTGTTCCCCATGATTATAAGACAGCTAATGTTAACCCTATTGCTTAAGGAGAAAATGAACTTGACCCCAGTGACTACTGATTAATAGTGTTAACCTCCGTCCTGTAAAATCCTAGAGCACATAATACTAGGCAACTTCATGGCATTCCTTGTCAACCAAAACTTAATATTTAGCAACCAGCATAGCTTTAGAATAAACAGGTTGAGCAAAATACACCTGGGCCTTTTTAATCACAACATTCTAAAGCCAGGAGAAGAGAATAAGCAGATGGATGTGATGCTGATGGCTTTTAAAAAGCTTTCAACAAGGTCCCACATGCCAAACCCATGCATAATCCAAAAGAGTGTGGAATAAATGAAAGCACAAGTAGATGGATACATATATAACTTTCTTATCGGTTGCACACGAAGGTGTTAGACGACTCAAGTTCCAACTATGAACAAGTAATTTCTGATGCTGGCTGAGTGTATATTATATACATAGCTGGTACCATTTTTTGGGTACGAGGTCATCCTGGGAAATCACAGGCGGTACAGGGAAAGGAACTGGCCACCATGCCCTAAGTTGGGTGAATTTCACATGCCGTTGGGATTAGTACAGAGTCAGCTCTACCCTTGCCTACCAAACCAACCTTCCGGTGGATTACTGTGACTTTTTTAATATACATATGCGAAAAATTCACAATGTAAAAATCATTCACCTGAACCGGGACTTGATCCCGGATCCCCCGATTTCCGGCTGAGTGCTTTAGCCGGTTAAGCTACCCAGGTTAGATCTATTTAAAAAAATTCACAATGTAAAATATTTAATTTACATTGTAATTATGGATGATGTAAAGAATGAGGTCTAGAATTTAATATGAAGAAATGTATAGTTATGCACTTCATAAAATAGAGAACAGGTGAAGAAACCTACTCTACTTACACACTTGAAGACGTTCCAATTATCACTGTTGCCCATGTAAAGTATGTAGGCATCACCATTACATTGAATACTTTGAGGTACACACATTTGTAATGTATAAAGGGCTGCCCTTAAAAGGCAAGCACTTATAGAGTGCATAATAGGCGAACATGGTGAGAAAAAAGTAAGAGAGACATGCTCTTTCTCATTAGTTAGACCACGCATAGGGGATAGTGTGAGCATATGGGATCCAACTCAAAAAACATTGATTCAAGATTTAGCAAAAAAAGAGGAAGACAACCGTTCCTTCAAAAATAATGAGAGGAGCCAGAGCGTCACAAAATTAATGTGATTGTGGTGATTAATGTGTGGGGATGGGAATCACTAGAGAATCAATCTTTCAACGCTAGATTTAACTCTTGAAACAGATACCAATTGTGAGATTTTGAATAAACACAGACGAAGCAATCCATCCCCCATACTACATTGGCAAGTCATACAATGATGATCTAATTAGGGAAATAGGGTAATGAACCAACAGATTCAAGAATTTGTTTTTCCCTTTCACAATTCATGAGCATAGCTTAAGGAGAGGAACACACAAGTATGCCTGTGACATCCTTTACAGACCATCTTTCTCCTTTCAAGGCTGATGTCCCAACACCCCCTGCCATATACCATTGTGACAGCTTTTAGGGTGTTACGTAGATGCAGAATTCATACTTTGTTACTTGTATTTACAACTAAGCTATTTATTTTTACATCAATTAGGAATGGATACATAATTTAATTAATTACATTGCTTACTGATATAGATAACAGTTTTGAAGTGTGGAACATTTATATTTCAGAGTGCTGGCATCAAATCTCAACCTGAATCCAAATGCCCTGAGCTTCTGGCTAACTACTGTGATATGCTTTTAAGGAAAACTCCTCTTAGCAAAAAGCTTACCTCTGATGAAATAGAAAGCAAACTTAGAGATGTTGTAAGTTTTAAAATATTATTTTAGTTAAAATTTTATTAATATACTAAAAAAAGATGCTCTATATAGAATTTCGTCCAAATCCACCATTTATGCATATTATTTTGTCTCATCATTTTTGAGAAATGTTATTATGGTATGTATGTGCCTACGCTGGCAAGCGTAAATATCTATTTAATGCAATCCAAATGAAATCAAGGATTTTGGTTCCAATTGTAAGACAAACCCAGTTTTCTTCAAAAGTCTGGAAGGGAAAATAATTTGTCTTAGAGTTGTTCAAGTACAGTATTTCATGTTTGGGTTTGTCATTGTATCTGAAGTTTTGGAAAGGAGTGGGGGTGAAGTCTCTGTCTCTGGGGTGCCTTTTGGGAAAAAACCCTGGAATCAGTGGAGGTGGTGGGGGAAGCTGGAAAAGGGTCGCGAGGCCAGGTTTGAAGAGGTAAAGGGGTGGAGGAGGTGGAACGTGGATTGTGTCCTGTAGAGGAAAGGAGAGACCATGGCAGAAATGGGGCATGCATAACAAGAATAGTTTTTGGGTTGATTTAAAGGGAGCTAAGGGGTTCCTTTGGTATATTAGGTTGATGTTGGAGAGATTGTTGCCGGCAAAGAGTTATAAAATTAATGAAGAGAATTTATAGATGTGTGGTTCATGTTAATCAAGTGATTGTAAAGGTCATGGGGAGAGCATCAGATTTGCAACGAATGTTAAAATATTAGATTATGGAAAAGGAATGCAGAGAAGAGGGAAAACCAGAAAAAGGGAATTTGATTGAAAGTCCATTTGGGATGATACCCAAATTAATACAAGAGGAAAGGAACGGAGTGAAAAATATATATTTGGGTAATTTGGAAGGATATTTTCTGATAATATGGAGCCAAGCATAAGCGGGATCTGGAAAGGTCATGGTAGAAGTATGGAATTGGGGACAGAGTGGGCAGTATAGGCAAAGACAAAGGAAAATAAAAGGAACAATGGGGAAGGGAATGTTAGCACACCTAGAAAGGTAGTTGTGACCTAATGCACTGTGAACTGGGGCCAACACTACTACTAAGGGGAGGTCACAGTATGAAGGAGAACTCAGAGTTATTAAAAAAGATTTATTAACAAAATTGCAGTTAATACCTGGTTAGGGTTGCCAAAAAAGAAATGAGGACATGGACTAAGGAGGATGAACCCGAGCTTACTTCGATGCAGAACCAAGGGCTGGAGCAACGTTGACAGCTGGATCGGGGCGAGCACAGTCTGCCTCTTGGGGTATTCCCAGTTCCTCCCCGAAACATCTGCAAACCCTGAATGCGCCTCGCCGCTCAGGCAATTATATAGGCTTCCACGTTTCATTGGACCCAATTGGTCGTTTGGGTGCCACCTGACGATTTGCGGTCTGCGACTGATGGTTTCTCCTTTCTTTGGCCGGTTGGCGGTACTGAGCTGCTATGTATGGCTCAACTGCAACAGCATAGGAATCTTGGCGACAGAAGCAGGAACAGCGAATGTGAAACACTGTAACATAAGTATTTTTGCACAAGAACTCACAAGGGTGAAAATATAATGTTTGACACTCCTTTCAAAACAGAAAACAAAATAAATTAGACACCGAAGGTATTTTTAATTTTCAGTGGCTGGGCAACCCCTTCTTCAGAAGGAAGAGTAGGAATAAAGGAAGGTGCAAGGGGGTGGGTGGATGTGTGGGGGAAGTGGGAGAGAAAAGGATTCTGGGTGGGAAGTGTAGGGCAAAGGGGGTTTGAGTGAGAAGAGAAGAGTTTGGAGGGGAAGGAGGTTGATGAAATTTATCACAGGGATGTGGAACATAACAGAACCGCCATAGTTGTTCGGTTCAACACATACCGAACCCTTTCTTTTTCAAAAATTTGGTTCGGTCTGAAACAAACTGCTTTCATTAATGTAATGATGTCTGATCCACGCTGCGACCGAACCAGTCGTTGCAGCTTGGACTGCTTCTTGTAACATTTTTTCTCAATTTTGGTTATGTTTTCGGTACAGCTGTGGAACCTTTGCCTCAGAATTAATAAAATACAATATTTTTTAAAAATTTGCTGTGTTTGCACAACCACTGTATTAAGAAGGAAGAGCATTAATCATATGTATTTATGTACACAACTTTTCAATTTACTGAAATACTATATGACTACATTTAAAGTTTTCATCTTTTATTCTCCAAGTGTTTACTTTTACTTAGTTATCTGTCACATGAAAATAATCCAACTAATAATTTCTCTTATTTTCAGCTTCTGGTACTCAAGTATGTTCAAAATAAAGATGTTTTTATGAGGTACCATAAAGCTCATCTTACCAGACGACTAATTCTCGATACTTCAGCAGATTCTGAAAAGGAGGAGAATATGGTAGAATGGTAAGAGTCTGTTTCATATTTTGGTGTTTTACGTTTCATTTACTGTTCATGTGAGAGGATTCAATGGCTTGGATTCAAGATGTGAGGCAATTGTCAAGTTAAATCTTGAAATAATGGCTGGGAAGTTATCCAAAATTTGATATCAATATTATTAATATGTGAGGTATGTGCCTCCAGAGTTATGCTACTGATCTTCATTCATCAGATACACATATTCCCATTCTTGTAAGCAAGACAGTGGGTTAAAAATGAATTGGATGGAAGCGTAAGTGGAACTTAGGTCAATCAAGCTGAAGGTGTATCCTACTTGAAAAGTGTATATTCTGAATGAGACTAACTTGATCGTATTCCTCTTCTATTTTCTGAAACGATTTGACAAACTCATTTGTATTCAATGATGTAGTGCCTATTTTCTATTGCTTCCTTTAGGTTTATGTGATTATTTTGCTTTAAAGTGAGCTTGCTATCCTAAGCTGCGAGATAAAAAATTGAAAATGTTTTCAGTAAGTCTATTTCATTTGCAATAAATTGTGATTTGAAGCTTAAACTAATCTCTAATTTTGGTATTAGCTTTAGTCAAAGCTAATACATCAAGAAGGAAGGGTCGAGAGAGTGGCTGCAAAGGGATTGTTCCATTTGTGACCAAAATGAAGGTCAAGGGGGAAGGGGATGGTATCCTCTGAAGGGAGTTAGAGTTGTTAGAAAAGGACCCCTGTTGCGCGGCAATCTTTCTCACCCCTTGACCTTCAACATGGACACTTAACTAAATAGTCCTTTCTCCTCCATTCTACACCAACCTAGTTTTCATCATTCCATATGGGTTGTATTCCATATGGGTTGTATATGGGGTATATTCTTTCATATTGCAATGGATGAAATAGCTCACCACCTAAACATTCATCACAATTTGTTTCTGGCAGTAAATTATAAAAGGGCTTTCTCATCAGTGTTTTATGCTACATAAATATTTCATAGAAATTTCAGTAAAAATTTCCTCCATAAAGGTAAATTACCTTTGCCTCGTATCTTTCCAGGATCAAATTTAGAATTGAAACCTAATCTTTCATTGCTTCTGAACTGACATGAGTTGATTTGCTGCTGATATGGTGTAGCAAAAAATCTCATATTCTTTAAAACCTACATAACTAGATCATGGTAGTGATGGGAACCCCAAAAGATCATTGCTTACTGATTAATTAAAACAACACCAATTCTCAGCCGGTTGCAGTTTCTTGTTACTTCCAACCGTATAATAATAATGTGAGGGGTGTCATAATTTTTCAGTGCTCTTTAAAACAGTGAAAAAAGCTGATGACAATAGGCCACATAATGAGTAGATTTCAGTTTTATTGGCGTTCATTCCAGCTTCTTTGATTTAGAATATTTTGCTAAAGCCTAAATCTTTCTTCTCCATACTACTAACCACAATCGAAAAAAGTATCTCTGAAAAATCTGGTTTTATCATAAAACTAAATAAGAGTGCACACTGCATAGCACCAATTCCTTTTGAAACAAGTCATTTCCTGAATCAGCCAGCGGGTTAACCCCTCTCCGCCCCATTCCCAATTATAGACCCTCCAGACCTTGGTTTGCATACATTTTGCATACATAAAGTTTGCATACATTTTTCCTCAACTTGCAATGCGGAGATTTTTTTAGTGAATTTTGTATAAAAAATTCATTTATGTTGTTACCCGAAAATTCAAAAGAAGGATTATAAAACTGGACTGGTTTGCTTCATGTATTGCTTTAAAAACTCAATGTGATATTTTCTCCACAAGTAGATAGCCTAGGACTTAATGTTTGTTGTGCTCACATTCGAAAACTACAAAATCAACGGCATCTTTTTGAATATGGTTGTCACTTACATTAATATGAATTTAGGTATTTGAAGATTGTGTAACTTTGGGACTGCCTGTATGTAGTGCTCATGAGAGAGTGAGGAAGAGGGGTTTAAGGGTTGCATTGAGCACTAGTCTGAATCTTGACCCATGGATCATTACTTGCTTGCCTATGTGATTAATAAATGATTTTAAATCACTTAACAGGAGAACAAAGTGTGATTGTGTTGTATATGTGCCAGAAGAGTTTTTACGACTAAGGATAATCGCCTCATTATGGACTGTGCATGAACAGTGTTGTGTGCTGAACATTTAGCCAGAATGCCACATGGGCTGTTCTTTCATTAGTAGAACAACCACATCCCATCTGCAAACAGATAGTAATGCAGAAAAAGCAGAACAATGCATTCGCAAACATTAATAGTTATGTGGTCATTGCTGCATGGCCTTCCATTACCTCTCAATATTGGTGGGCGGGGGTGAGGGGTGCAGTGGGAGAGGAAAAGAAAGTACTAAACTTCTTAGATCTACCAAGCCAGAGGAGAGGAAGGATGGGCCATTATACATTAGAGAGGTTGAAGCATGATTAACAAACGTGCATCAATTGTTTTATGTAGGAATAGTGAGTGCAAATAATTATTGGATCTATTTCACCAGATTTTTATAAATTGACTATTTTTTGGTGTGATTGTAATAATTCCTGTGCTGCATACTCTCTTAGCACTCTTGTTGAAAAACTGAGATTATCAGCCAGTGAATGAGAACTTACATTTGCCAACATTTGACACTAACTGTAAACAATAATGTCAGTTTATACTACTGTGAGACCTCATTGCGCATGCATCTTAATTTTGGACAGAAAGCATATTGGGAAATAATTGTTTTGTGGGATAAATATGGTCTATATATCAATTAATGAATTAAATGCCTACCTACTTTCACTTTTAAAAGTAAAGATAATATTTTCTCTCGGTTACATTCACTGGAATTAAAGTTGTAGTGATGCCAAATTAGTATTTAATTATCTTCCATTTGGCAGAGGGTGGAGGAAAGGTAGGGCATGAGAAGAAATTAAAATCATAGCAATCAACCCAAAGGTTGGTTTGATTGGTGAGGGTAGAGCTCACCCAATACTAAGCCCAAATGGCATGTGAAATTCACATATCAGGGTTGGGGGCCAGTTCCTTTCCCTGTGCCACCTGCAGTTTCCCAGGAAGATGTGTTAAACTAAAAATTACAGCCTGGGTGAAGCTGAGGGTGCCCAGGGGTGCTACCTGAAATTGAACCTGGGTCCTCCAGTTAAAAGCCCAGTGCTCCACCCACTGGACTACCACTCCCCCAGAAGAAATAAAAAAGTTGATATTTTATACCATATGGGATTTAATTGGATTGTTGACTGACCCACATCAGTCAGAATATGGCAGTCATACAATCATTATTTTGGAGGGTGACTGCTTGGTGTGAAAGGCCAGAATGCTTTGTAAAATAACTCACCCTCTGCAATTATACTTCAGGATTTTACAGTTTGATACTTAATTAATTCATCATCATTATATAGATGTTCATATCTTATCTTTTTAATGCGACTAGCATATTTCAAGTATCTTTCCAACTGAATGGAAGGAGAAGGAAAGGTTTGCAGAGTAACTTTTTTGGAGGAGTCAATAGGAATTAAGGGGGTGTGGCTTAATTAGCAGCTCTTGACTGCTTTGTTGTCAACTTAACCTTTTTTTGTGCTGTTTCCAAGTGTGGTAATGGCTTCTATGCCTCTCGCCACAAGAATTCCGAGAGAAATGGCAATTCTGTGTTGGGCTTAGTGTTGAATCTCCTGAGGGAGGATGCTTACCCTCCCCTCCGTCCTTTGTATGCGCTAGAAGGGCACTGAGATATTTGTAGTGAATTACAGTTAAAAGGGAAGAGGAGGAGAGGAAAGGCTTTCATCCACAGGTTGCCCCTTGTAAGGGGGTACCTTTCCTATACACATCTCATCAATGGATGGCAGAGGTAATTTAGAGGCCAGTCATACATTATGTGAAGATATGAAGTATTACTTTATATGCTTCTTCTCCACAAGTGATTGATAAATTAATAACCTATTCTACTCTCAAATAGTGTCAAAATTACTTGTTTTTTCTCTTACTATTCATTTTGAAGTTGAGTTCAAACCTTAAAGTGCTGCCTGTACCAATATGTACTTCTATAAATTTAGAGATTATAATTTTGTGATGTTTATGATTTTTAAAATCATTTTTCAGGCTCAGGGAGGTTGGCATGCCAGCAGATTATGTGAATAAATTAGCTCGTATGTTTCAAGACATTAAAGTTAGTGAAGATTTAAATCAGCAGTTTAAAGAACAATACCGGAGTAGCAAAGGGAGCATAGCAGGTATTGTGGTACTCTATACATTCATGAAAAATAAGGATTACCTATATTTTACAAGATTAGATTTTGATTTTAGTATTGCTAACTTTATCCATTGTACTTAATTGTTTATCAGTCAGACAAATCTTCTCTTTGCCCCTTTTGAGTTCGATAAATCAGGTAGTTATTGAGTAAAAATTAGGGATGGGTCTACTGATTCTTAGGTTCCACCAGTTCTACAGCAACTTAAGAAACCAGAACCAGCTGAAATGGTAAAATTTTGGCTAAAGGTAACATTTTTTACAAATTTTTTTCTGCTCACAGAAACACGGCATATATTGTAAAACTTTATTCATATTTCTGTAAAATGTCGTAAATTGACAAAATTAGAGGAAGTATGTTAACTTCTGCTATAAGTTTGCATTTGAAACAGTTGCTGAACAGAGCCATCCACAGGTGTTGGTTTAAAAGTTGCAGAGATGTATAATCACATAATGCAACTGACATATCCAGAGCTTCCCCAGGGGGTGACATGCTTCACAATACTTGATGACAGCAAAAATTGATAGCGAAGTCTCTTTTTGCAGGTGGTCCCCCCATTTTACTTGCTCTATGAAGTTTTTGATTCCAAGTATTACAAAAATTATGGCATACTAAGAATAAAACAAGCTTCAATACAGTATATATTTTTCTTCTTTACTGTATATGTAGCACAAATGATAGTGCATGCATGCATGTCTTTTTGATGTGGACCAAATTATTTTGCATACAAATGTAAGGCTCCCTCCTTATTTTTGGAAATCCTGGAAAGGAAAACAAACAATCTTCAATGCAGTAACAGAGCTGATGTGGAGAAACTGTTCCAAAATAAAAGAAAGAATGTTGTAATTTTCCTCTAAATATATTTTATTGCAACCACTTTCGATGCTTATGCATCATTTTCAAGTGGGAGGAAGAAGTGGCCTCTGTGTGCACTCTCCTTCACCCAATCTGTCGCTTCTTGCCACGTTTTTCCCTATGCCTAATTACCTGGACTTGCCATGGCTAATTTTTCCTCCCCCAACTCCACATCACAACTGGTCCACCAACCTTGCCGTACTTGGATTTGCTCCCTCTCTCTCACCCACCCTTCACCCATATACCAGTGCCTAAATACTTGGACTACTTGAAACTTGCAATGAATACTGAATATGCAAAAATGTAATGAAAACTACTTGAAAATTATGCATAATAATGGTAATCATAGTTTTATTTCATTTTGCTACATGAAATTGCAACATGGATGTCATCAGATGTGAAATTTCAAATATCAGTATAAATGTACTACATAAATAGCAATAAGTTAAGCACCACCCTATATTGCATTCTCTCAACATGTACATTTAACAAGAAGAAAATCAAATATGCTATAAAACCCATTGTTAATGAAATACATACTCCTTCAGCTGTTTTTTAATATGGGAATGGATGGTTTAGATTTTATGTTTGAGAGTAGGCTGTTGAAGATTACATATGCTGTATGATGAGTTCCTTTTTCTGACAATAATAGGTAGTAATTTTTCATATATACATAGGTTGAGATGACTTTGTGTGTGGTGAGATTGTACATTGTTGTTAGTAGGGAATATATGGGGATTTTCTTTAACAAAGGTGGCCCAGTGTAAAATATATATAAGGAAGTCAGAGTTAATAAGTTGTACTTTTGAAATAGTGGAAGTCCAGGGGCACAAATTGGCAACTTGAGTGTGGCTTTCACTGCTTGGTTTTGAAGGGAAATTGCTTTTTTGGGAAAACGGCCATGCCCTCAAAATATGATTCTTTAGGCGAGGTAGGATTTTATTTTTGCATAGTATAGGAGTTTTAGGTTGTCAAGAGAATCAATAGTTTGCAGTTTTCTAATCATAAGCATTCTTGCATAAGCATCAAAACTGGTTATAATAAAATTTATTTAGTGGAAAACTGCTCCATTCTTTATTTTAAATGTTCCTATTGTTATATTCATGCAAATACATCATTAGAATTTCTTAGGGTGCCTAAAAAGTACTTCAAGGCTGTGGAAACATTTATTGTTATCTATATTGTTTGTCACTATACTGTATCTATTGTTAGATTCATGCAAATACATCATTAGAATTTTGTAGGGTGCCTAAAAAGTACTTCAGGGCTGTGGAAACCTTTAAAAACAAAACAGCATAGTGGGATGGAGGCAATGTGCCGAAGTCCCTGTATCTGAAGTTGACTAGTCACAGGAGTTGAAAGTGGACATAGATGACCCTCATGTGAGAGGCATTTGCGGTTACTGGTCTCTATTAACTGGCACAACCTTGGCACAAAGCTTATCCCCATGTTCCACTGCTACACCATCTTCACCATCTGCTAGAAGCTTTTCCCGCTCCAGATGATATTTGTACCAGCTGACCCCGACAAAATTTTTGGGCTTAAAATGCAAATGTAAAACAGATGAAGTAGTGATATCATGGTGTTTGATCTCAGAAACGATATGTGAAGACTATCTGCCCCCTTCTGTAGTTGAGGACATGTTTTAGGAAAATAATTAAACATCTTGAGCCTCACCACACACTACTATCAAGAAAGTATTTCGCCAGCAAAATTATTGCTGAATTTGTGACTGTCATTATAGTCATAAGGGAATTATCTGCCGGTGATGATTATATGGCCTTCACTGGTCACTTCCTTGATGAAAAGTGATTTTTGCCATTAATGGTTAGAAGTAATACCTTGCCTGGAAGCAAGCCACAGACTGATAAATTATGAAACTGAATGAGATTTGTGCTGAAAAAGTGATGTTTGTAGTTAGAGATAATGGTCAAAACATAAAGATGGCATTGGAGATGCTACACTTTGCTGTTGGTGATTTGAAACCATCAATTAATGAGACTCCAGCTCAGTGGACCATTTTTGGCAGTTCTTTTCCAATCCTCGGTGTGTTTTATACTGTTACATCACTTGTGAATTTAGAAAGCATAACAGCCTCTGATACAATTCCACTGTTCTACTACTGTTCTACCTCACAATTCATTATATAAGTGGTACTGCTCCCCATACGTCAGGATTTCAGTAGCTCCAAAATGGTTTATTGGCATAATTGAAACTTTCATAGGCTAATTTGTAGGATTGGGAAATTGCCTGAATTAGAGTTAGCAGTGGAAAAAGTTATGTCATAGGCAAGACATATAATATCTAAGGATGTGAAATAATCAGCAAAATCCAACCATGTGTTAGATGAAGGGAAACAACCAACTTCAACCCAGCAAAATTTGATTTGTTCCTTCTAGAGTTAAATTTTGAAAAAACTAGTGAGTGAGTCCTGTGAAGTGGAAACTGAAGAAAATGTGGTGAAATCTTGCCAATCTGGAATTACATTGTTTCCAATTTAGTTGAATATTGAAATATATGTAGCGAATTTCTCCAACTAAAAATATTTGCAGACATATGTTTTCATTTCTTTAGCCAATGTTTCTTCTGAAAGCCTTACTACTACTGCTAATATAATTTCTGATGTAAATGGAAACATATGGTCCTGAATGTGTAAAAATTCGAGTCTTTTTTGTAAAAAAAAAGTGAAATCTGACCTTGAACTTGAAGGTTTGTAACAAAATAAAATTTCATTTATTTTATTTAAAACCATATGTCGTTTTACTAGGTTTAATTTGAAAATTATGCCAATCACCAAGGCAAAACATGGATTTATGAGGAATGTGTGTAAATTAGACTTCAATCATTGATAAAAGTTCCCTGGACTCTATATTTGGTGTACAGAAAGAGTGTGTCTGTTTCATCCAAGAGAATTAAAACACCAAGCTTTTCACTAATTCAGGCATAGGTTATCGTATGAATAGCTGACTACATATTAAAAATCTTTTGGTCAGAGGGTAAAAACAAGTCCTAAAATTTCTGATATTGCAATTTTTAAATGTTATCTTGTACCTCTAGTTATATATGTGATGATATTCAGGCAGTGATGGCCGCTTCATGAATGTCATCTTATTCAGGGCATTAATCTATGGCATTGAAATTTTAAAGTTTCAAAAATCTTGAATGAATCTTTTAAATTTGAAAGAAATGCGTTTAAAAGCTTATGGTGTATTCTGCTAATATTATTAGTTGTAATTAATTTAATGTATAGTTGATGGTATCGTTCATTACTTGGTGGAGACAATTCATCATGAAAGA
Organism: Calopteryx splendens; assembly: GCA_002093875.1. NCBI lineage: Eukaryota > Metazoa > Arthropoda > Insecta > Odonata > Calopterygidae > Calopteryx > Calopteryx splendens. The sequence goes on along the minus strand of LYUA01004041.1, from coordinate 9,131 downwards.
GAGAACTTTTTTGGCACTACCCCGTGAACTCCACCTGAGAATGATACAACTGTTGAAACCCGGGATGTGCCAAATAAATTTATAGTAAGTAACAATGACGACGACTTTATTAGGTGAAATTAGGGCCATGAAGCCCTCTCTTACATTTAACCTTTTTAACATCACAA
>LYUA01004039.1:31328-44320 GCA_002093875.1 Calopteryx splendens | reverse complement strand
GAGGCTATATGACCAACAGAAACAAGCAGCCCTTTTCACGCGTGACGCAGGCTCCGCTCGGCCCCGCTTCCTCCACCCACGCGACATCACGGGGGAGCCGCAATTCCAGGATCGGAGGAGGCAGTCCCAACTAACATATTACCTCCTAAAAGGCCACGATCAATCAATCATTTAGCGCCAACTCCCCCGCTCCTCATCTCTACTTCCTCGGATTGGTCCGAGGGCACTTCCTTCGACAGTAAATCCTCGATGTATGTCCACACGTTCAGTCAGAACAACAATATATCCATCTCAGAAAAATTCACCTTCGTCTACCCCAAAATAGTAGTCTTCTTTCTAGGCATTTATTAATTAAGAAATATACAATAATCTTGAGTGACCTTTGCTGTGGCCAGAAAACCTCTCCTCGCCAAACTTCTTCAAAGTTAATGTCACTCAAGTAATGTTACATTACGGAAAAATTTCCCTCGGAACCTCCACCTGATAAGGTGAATAGAATATAACATAATTGAATTAAACATGAATATAATATATTGAAGATAAGCCGGAATAGTACCAGACGATTCAATGTTAGATTGAGCTTGCCATGACTGTGGTCAGTACCTCCTTTACTGTTGTCTCTCACTTGTCTCTTCACAATGTAGAAAGCGCAACGCATAATTGATTTACATTCTCTAGCACTGCACCATGATACAATTGATTGTTTCTACTCCACAAATACTTAATTTTCTTTCCTTTTTATGGGAAAATTATCCTTCGTCATAAATTTGTCTTTATTGTAAAATCAGAGCGAGAAGTAAGTGATTTTGAGTGTTTATTTCGTCGATACCTTTCCATTATATCTATTTTATACCGTAATGATTTTAAGGTTGGAAAACGTGTTTTCAAATTCATGAGAATTTTTGAGCTAACGAAAATAATATAAAGGTTTTTAATTAAAGGTTGTTTGGTTAATAATAACAGTTAATAATAATAATTAATAGTTGTTTTTTTATAAAAGAGATTGACTCACAGTTATTGAAAGAAAGACGAAACTGATGTACCTAATTGTATGTTTTTAGGTAAGCGGAATGGTATGTTGTAATTATCTAAAAGTAGGATTTGGTACGGAACTTGTGTAGCATATTTTTCCCCTGAATTAATATGTTTCGTTAGGAAATACTGTTATATCCTCATTGGATTTCCTTGGAAGGAAAGAAACCTCTACCACCCGTTCTTCTTTTGACTCTTGCACTTTTATTTCGATAGGTGCGTTCGCTGTACATTTGAGTTGAAATATAAATTAAAATACCCGGCCTTTAGCTTGTCATTATCATGGTGTTCATTCGCCGTTAACCTTAGTCTTTTATTCGATTCGTTGTGATCACCTTTCAACACTGCAAGCTTTAAACACGAAAATTCCCTTCGCTTCCTGTTGTATCCAAACGACTATTCACCGAACTTAGAGTCGAAAAAATGTACCTTTGTCTGATGAACATGGCGACGGGAGTATAATTTTCTCGAGGTGTGGGTAACTTTTGGAGGTTCATCTACAGCTACATAAAACCTCGCGAGCCGTCGCAGGGACGTGCGGCAGGCGTTGTTAAGACACAGGGTCGTGAATAAAAGGGTGGGAGAAGGTGGTCTTTAAGGGGGAGCAGGAGTGTTTAGTAATTTCCTCTCTTTGTGCTGTGATCGTGAATCGTGCAAGAGAAAAACGAATTCTTGAGTCTCTCGGTTCAACACGATATTTCTCGAATTTTATAATCATATTCCGATTGGCCGATGAAGTTTGGGGGTAAAATAACTTCCCTTATGTCACATTTTAATGCACACGATTTTTAACTTTTTAATAAGTTGAAACTTGCGTCGATTCTTCTATTCTCTTGTGATGCCCACCCATAATCACGTATTCATTTCGTGACGTTCTTCGTCTCCTCTCATAACATTTTTGACCAGAAGGATCCTCTATATCCTACATCCTCTATATTTTACTTAATTCCTGAATCAATGTTTTCATGAGCTGGGTCCCATTGCGCGACATTTGCCGTTTCCATGCCGAATTTCCATGAATCCCTTCGCTCCCCGGGGCCGCCCAACTCCCTTCGACCTCCACCGTCCCCCTCCCATCACCTCCTGTATTCGCCTGCGCATGAGTCCACCCGCTGGCAACAGCCGTCATTGCGAAGCCGTAGATTCCGAACTTTGTTCTGCTAGTGCGTCATCACATCGTGCGTGATAAAGTGACGTTACGCTTGTTATCTGGCACAATTCATGGAGCCTATTTATACTGCTTTCTATTATTCAATCGGGCATTATCAGTAAGGAAGGGTGTGGGAAATGCAATTCCCATCGTGCATCATTAGGTACTGCCCATACTTTACTTTTAATTCTTTGTGACTTATTGACACCTCTTCTTCTCAAATGCAGCATTTTTATCGCGAATGTTCAAATCTAATCTTTTCCGCCAATCTTACTTTTCTCTCTCAAACTATTTAAAATAAATTTAGCTCATATCCTTAATTTAATTCAAATTTCCTACTGTCAACTATAGTACGAAATCAAATTTTTTTAACATAATTACTCTTATTAAAAAAAATACAATTTCTCTATCACTCCCTCCCTCTCTCTATGATACTGTCTCACTCCCTCCAAACTTTACCATAGTATACCGTAACTTGCCCCAACCCCTCTTTGGGGATCACACACAGCTTTTGATGGAAAAATCTAAAATATTACGGTGGAATAATAATTTAAAAGAACTCTAAAATGTACCTTCTGTCGTTCTTTAAGGACCATCGCTGTCTTTTCATCTTTTTACAGCATTTTCAACTTAAACGAGAGTTACAGCACAGGTGTTAAAAAAAATCTATTAAAATATTCCAATAGCGGTAATTCACTTGAATACCCCTGTAATTATGCTGAGGTTTCGGGGTCTTTAAGGGTTTATGGAACTTTAAATCTCGCATAATGTATTTAGAAATTAATTGTCTAATCTTTATTACAGCATTTGCCCCACCTGCGTAATTTTATGAACTTTTACCGTTGTAACTAATGCAAATGTGTCATGATATGAGCTAAATAGTATAGCTCTGAGTTTTAATTATCTCTTAAAGAAAAAATATTTTTCCAGGAAATTTGGGTTGCTTGAATGTTTGTAACCCCTCATTAGTTAAAGAGTCGTGAAACTATAGTATGGATGTGTTAAAAAAAGCTATACAATTTTATAACATTATCGTTTCACGACAGTGAAAAATTCCGCGTCTAGAATCATTTCAACGCAGTTTGTAGAGTGAATTGCGGGTCACAGATGCGTTGGAGAAATGATTACGTTTTATGCATATTCAGTGGCACACTCAAGTGGAGGGTGAGGAGCTATTATAGTTCTTTTTTGATATATATTTATCACTGTTTTGCTCCTATATTTTCTGCGTTATCGCCGGTGTTCAACAATTCAATCAAAATCCGATTAACGGAAGCCCAGAGACAAAGAGAGAGATGAGTATCTCTAACATTATTGTTAATCGTCAGATGAGTATCAAGAACTAAACGCTTGTATATTTCAACAAAAGACACAGTTTTGAAAGTGGATCAAAACGACATTGTTAGTTCAAAAATAAAACAAAAAACTCATAAGTTATGAATTAAAAATATTTTATTTCATTTCTACATTTTATATCATTTACTATATTTTCTGTTAGGTTTCATGTTGATAATTAATCGGAAACGCATTTAAAACATTGTTTAAAATACCTCTTTACCATGAAGATTTTGATCCCGCTAGCATATTTCATGAAATTCTTACTACAAGGACTTTTGATAATAAATTCATGCGAAACAGTTAAATGTCACTCGATTAAAAATATAATGCGTTCCACACCGCTGAGGTGTATTGAAATTAATAACCGAAGGTTAAAACAGGTCCACATAGATATTTATACTGACCTAAAATTTCATGATAGATTTTCTAAGATCAAAGTCACCTGCTTAATATATTTTTTGTCAATATAACTATCGGAGTAAGCCAATCTGAGGCACGAGTTACGTTTTAAATCCGGTTTCCTTGGTAATGGTTTTTTATGGTTGATTTACTATTCTATTGTTGGACACAATTCTTCTAACAATTCTACATGGAATACGTTTCAGTCTTCACCAGCTAACTTTTGGTGCGACTACTTCCTCTAATAGGTAGAAAGAATGGAAAAGCATCTGAAAGAAAAAAATAAATAGAAACTTAAATTAAACAACCTATCAGTGTTTCCCCTTTGAAATAATTTATAAAATTAAATAAATTTAAAATCTCTTCCGAATAATGTACTTGAACAATAAAACTAGATACCAGAACGCCAGCACCAAAACTTACGGCAAATGTACCAGTGTCTCGAGATCAGTACTTAGGGAAAACGTCCTTGGTTTTTCATAATATCTAGGTACCGGTGTTCAACCATGTCTTTCATTGACATTTTAAATGGTATCAGGCGTAAAATGGGGGAAAACTAAGAACTGGGACTTCGAGATCAGTGCCTAGGGCAATAATCATAGGTATTTATCGGTACATATGCGCACCAAATATTGCATGGAATATTTTAATAAATAACATCCATTGAAGGACGGAAAATGTGGGTCTCGAAGTACAAGACAACACCTTGTTATATGCCTATGCATGAATGAATGGGAAAATTAGAGTATTACATTTCGGACGATGATATAATTTACAGTTTCTGTGGTTCAGTGATGTTACTTAAGTAGAATCTGTCAGAGAATTTGATAAGTTATGATGCATCCTTTATGTGGCTGTTAAAATGATTTTGTCTTCGAAATTTTTTATACTTTGAAAACTTACGTCTACGAAACATGAAAGTGACCAAATTGCTACCATTACTTATTTATAACAGTAGTTAATGATTTCTTGTGTTTTAATATTTCCTTTGAATAATTATAAGTGAGCCAAATTATTTCTTTTCGCAATTCTTATGTTTTGCTTTGGTGTGGAACTACATAAGAATATGAAACTTGAAAATCCATTCCGCTAATGTTACCAACTATTAGCTAAAACCTAGTTTTACCGGTGTGAGGAACACTACAGGAATTATAATTACCTGCATTTAATAATGTCATTCTAGCAGTTTCGGAACCATGCTTCCATAGAAATGCCATGTCTCACGACGGACGATTAATTTTTACAAGGTGAAGAAACTCCTGAGTGGTCCCGAGTCGTAAAAAGGCGCAAAAATCCGCGGGGCTATGATGCGATGAAAGAGCAGGTGCGAGGAGACGTCGCGCGGGTGGGTGGAACGATGGGGATTGTTGTAAAACAGCCGATGATCCGGCTGTGAATGAGGAGGGCGAGCCAGGGGTAGAGGTGGTGAGGGAGGGGAGGGTGAGGGATTTGTGGAGAGGGGAGGGCGAGGCCGTGTTGGAGCGCTAAAGGGCATCCGACTTGAATGATGGAATGAAAGCCTCGCGCTAATGTGACGTCCTCCGTGAAAAATAATTAATAAAGGGAAAGGCTTCCTTTAACCGGGGAAGGGGATGAGAGAGAGAGAGATTCCCATGGTGAGGGTCATCCCTCTCCGTCCCTCTCCATCCCTCTCCGTTCTCCTGATATAAGTGCTTTTTATCCACCCGACTACTAAATGTAGAAACATTCATTTAGCAAGAAAATTCCCTCGTTAATATTTTGCCATTCACCGCTGATTTAATTCGTCAAAATGCACAATACCGGGCAAAATATGAACATATCTACGATCTTAATGTGGTCGATAAATATAATTTCCGTTTGGAAATTGTTATAAAATGTCTCTGAAAGTTAACTTCATGTTTAGCTATAGAGAATTTGGTGCCGAATGTGATTTCTGTTTTTAATATTCTATAATGCCCTATTTTTTTGTGAATTTTGTGAATTTTTAATGAAATTCTATAATGCCCTATTTTTGTGCTGTGTTATGTATGCATAAAAGGTGGCTTATTTTCAGTTGACGGTATTCGATTCTTAGTATATTTCTTCCAAGACATCTTGCGAGAGTATTTACGCATGCGTCGCAGTAAAATTTTGAAGTCGATTATTTTAAATAGATGTAAATTTTTCAATGCTAACAAAGTGCTATTCTCCAAAAAAATCATCTGTTACAGACTAAAAAATGTTTTAAGGAAATATGAGAATGGGAGACAAACTTCGTGAGAACCTAATATTCTTGGATTATGAAAAGCGCCTTGCTCTTATTGTGGAAAGGAAAAATTTAAACTTAACTGATGAAAGATGAACTAATAAAACTAAGTTACAAATAAATTCATGTTTTAAAAATGCAGGTTCTATTTTAAGTTTAAGGCAAATTTTCTGCTACTGCAGTTCATTATTTGTTACCTGATTTTAAAATCGCGGATGTTAGTTGTTGAGGTGAAAAATTGTGGAATCCTCAGAATAAAATAACTAATAAACTACAGTCTATATCTTAAGGATGCGTTTTGCGGAGGACAGAGGTATATACTAGGTAAGTATTTGATGTGCATATAAGTACTACGTATGTGTATACAGGTACTAAGCCATGAAGCAGGTGAAATGAAATATTCGAGGAAAGAGGAGATTTCCTTGCCCTGGACCGCCTTAGATTTCCCAGAAAATTGCGTTACTCAGGAAATCACAAGGTGTGGCATTTGCTGGAGGTACCCAGACTAATTAAAAGAATTGGAACCCTAGGCCCTCCGATACATAGCCAAACACTTTACCTAGTACACTAACAAATCATCAATCTTTCAAATGTGAGACGAGAAAGAAATAGTAGATTCAATGAGGCAGAATTTTGGAATCAATACCAGGCCAAGTACAATGAAAATATACTTCACTTGTGGTTATCTTATTGAAAGGGACCAAATAAATTAGATTCCGTCGTCTTCATTTAGTTGCGATACCCATTTTTCCATCCATGAGGCTTATAGATACTTTATCGATACTAAACGATGGATTCATATTTAGTGGCTTCACAGGCAAAACTGATGCAATTCAATTTCATTTAAAATAAGTCGAGAAAATATAATATGTATATATATTAAATTTATTTATAAGGAGTTATCTTTATGTTCTTAAAAAAATACTAGTTCAGTGGTCAATCGTAAAATTTCAAATTGGACCAAAATGTTTATCATGATTCTTTATAGGTAGGAATCGGCTCAATACACCAAAAGTAGTTTCCTTGATAGAAACTCTTCAAAAGTGTTCATCACAGCACGCATCACCGAACGAAAGGTAAACGCCTCCACCAAAATCATATTTGAATTTCAAATTCACATCGTAACTCGGGCATTCAGGTTCGCTGAATCGCACCAGGAAGAAAGCGTTGGGTATCCTCTTCTTCGCCTTTAAACTTTCCACCAACGCAAGGGGTAAACCACTCCGAGTCAGCCCCCACCTCTGCTCCGATCCCTCCGCCTTTCTCACTCTCCCGCTCAATCTCCCCATCCCGAACTCGCCGTGGTTTTGCACCCCGAGCGTCCGCAAAGGTGGGTTTGAATTCCACCCCGCCGTATTTCCTAACTCCACCGCCGTGGCAAACCTCCTCCGACTGCTTTATTGTTCCGGGCTCTCGCCCTGGCTGCGTTTTATTTTCAACCCTAGAACGTAAATTTGGGATCCCGTGGGAAGAACGCCTGACTATTTTATAACACGCCGTGTTCTTGTAATAGAATAGAAAAAGCGCTTTTGATCGCGCAAGTGCGTTTTCTCTGCTCTATCCTAATGTTTGATAAATTGTACGAAAACCACAGGTTGAAGGAAAGATTTTATCTTGATTTTACCTTGCGTTCACAGATATTTTTCTTTTTTATCCATGCTTCTTTCTCGTAGGATTCTTGTTGCGCCCTTTAAGACAGGATCCTGGTCATCAGCTGAGTAAAAAACGTTTAGGCAGAGAAACTTCAAAAGAAATGCATAGAGTAAAAGATGAAAATGCGTGTGTGATGCTAATCATTAAAAGCTTGGGAAGTTTCTTCTGCTACACTGGAACTTCTAGGACTAGCTTTACGTCCGAGGAAGTTCACAGAAATGGGAATAATACGATATCATGTATGAATAAAATAACTCAAAGTTATAAATATCTCTATAGGTCTTAACGTCCTGAATTTAGAATGCTTACCTGATAACGCCTTAAATTTCGTGTAAGTACCTATACACAATATGAATACACATGCTTCACTTATGGTTTTGTCCTCGAATTTAAAACAGGCTATTTTCATCAAATTCAATGTGATTATTTCACATATCAGACATTTTGTATTATTATATATTTTCTTCGCACAGTTTATCATCACTGCATTGAGAAACGACGAAATAATTAAAATGTTTCTTTCCAAATACTTGAAGGTTTTTTGTTGAATTTTCACGCAAGAAGTCTAATTAAATAATAAATAGAAAAAACAAAATTTCATTTGCGTGTTCCCCTATATTTCCATTCACCTGAAATATACACAATATGCCCTAATCATGCACAATAATCTTTCACTAGGATTAGATGATATTGTGCATAAATGCACAATATCATCTAATCCTAGTGAAAGAGCATTTAGTTGGTCACATAAAAATTGCCAAAATTCATTAAGCGGTATGATTAATTCACAACGTTTAAGTGAAAATGTAGGGAAATATGTTTCGTATTAACATACGCTGATTATAAATCGAAGTGGATTTCGAACTATGAACGGTGGTTGATAATTTCTAATATGGATATGGTAGTGGACTTTTTATCATTGGAGATAATTCTGTTAATCTACAATAATTCCAATAGAATTAGGATCTATTTTAAAAGGGATAAACATCGCTAATATCGTCGTAAAGTTTGCTCAATAAATGACAGAGATTACCGATGAATGTAAATCCTATCCGCTATTTACTCACGTCGGAGCTTTATGGAAATGGCCTATGAATCATGCCCGGAGACAACTTTAGAATTCCTTTCTAAGTGTCCTCGGAAGAAAGGGCTTGGTAGCTTCTTCTCCTTTGAAAGCCTTGTGGCATGGGAAGAGACTTTGGATCGAGAGAAGCCGAGGGAATGCAATCGCTCCGACCGCTCGCTTGGATCTCTTTAATCGATTCCTGACGTTGCCTGAGACGATGGCGTCTGTGTCCTACCTTGGGACCAAACTTATCCTCGAAAATGACGTCTAATGGAGGGATTTTATCGCTTGATTTAAAGCGACTTTCTTCTGTTTTCCAGCAGTAATTGTGCTTGTCTCATGGCTTAATTATTCATTCTTCTTGGTCGCTGAGATTATCTCCAAATATTTTTTAAATTAAAAATAAATGGTAACGGGTTACTTCCCATGACCAACCTTTTAATTGATGAAAAATTAGTATAGCTATTAGTTTAGTCTGGTAGTAATGGTTGTTTTTATTTTGTTTACCCCAAGAATCTTTATTGGAAAGCGTAATTTCAAATATACATAGTGTTTTTCTTAATTAATCTATAATGTAAGCGTAATACTTCATGCTTTATTTCAATACCACCATAAAAGGAATGCAAGCAACTTTTAGATTTAGTCGCGTGACGAACGAAGATTGCCTTTAATGAAGGAACTTCCGGAACATTCGGCGAAAAAAAAAATGCAGGGAAATAAAAACAGTGAAAAATACAAAAAAAATATTTTCGGAGGTTCAAATTAAATTAAATCCTTTTATATTAATACTCTCCCTCGTTCGAAAACAATTTTTCCTTGCCTAGATTTGAGTCTCAAAACAATTATAGCATACACATTATCAAATACAATTAGCAATACAAAAAATCATTAAACAAAGTTAAACATGTCCACAAAGTTTTCAGTTATATTAACTGAAAAGCTTTTAGTTAACCTATCAGCAGAATTTTAATCAGTGGGAGCATACTCAAATTTTACGAAGTTTTCTTTGGTTGAACTTGTAAAATGCCAGCTTCTTTTGCGCAGTGTTTGATTTTGTCAGACACGCCCTCCCCATTTCCTATTTCAATACCACTGTGACTGCCTGCATGCACAATATTGGCTCACTAAGAAACTGCAACTGATTGGTCTCTATTAGAAAAATCTCAAGTCACTTAAGTTCATGAATCACATCTGCCATGGTCTCTGGTCATAAACCCCTGGTTTATTGTAATGTAGTGCATTGGTAATTTTCTTCTGGGTGACTGTTTTCCAAATCATTTCAGCATTTCCAATTGTGATTACATAGCCAATAACTTGTATTACATTATGTTTTTCCTTTACCCAGGTGGCATCTACATAGGCCTTCCCAATTTTCTCTATCTTTCGAAAACCAAGAGACAGGTTTTGGGTAATTATTAAATATCTAATCAGATGCTTAACATCCTTCTAATCATTTGGATTTGGTGCTTTCATTTTTCTGACCAATTTACACCCAGGAAACATTTATTACGACGTGTGACATTTTCAATGTACCTTAGTCTACCCACATTACTCCTAAGTGATTTAACACTTCTCTGAATCTGAAAAATTTGCTACATCATCTGCTTAAACGGAAATAGACTCAAGTCCCTTACAATTTTCCATTCCATAATTAAGTAACACAGTTCTAACATAATGAATCTGGTTCGTCTTTATAGTGCCAGATTCATCCCTAGAAGTTTTTACAAATAAAAAAGTATTGAGATTTGTCAGGTCTCTAATTTCAACACTCTTATATAGGATTTTTCAAGCTAATATTCGCTCCAAACACCGCAGTCATCCACATACAATGAAAAATAATGATGTTTCTTCATTGGATTGTTGACGAGGATCACTAATGGCTCTTTTCAAGCACAAATGAGACAAAACGAAATGCAAATGATCATTAAAATCGCTATCTACTTGCTTTAAGCCTTATATACTCCTCTTCAATATATAAGCATAATCAGGGTTCCTGGAATGAACAAACCCTTCTGGTTGCTTGATGTTCGTATTTCCTGTAACTTAACTATTTAGGATTGCTGATTTCAGTCAAAATAATGATCGTCCCAACTATTACATACCATCCATCTTATCCCCTTCCTTTTTACTGCAAGACTTTAAAATATTTTCTGCGTGATCTGAATTGACTTTTGTTTAAATCCCTGAGCTACAAGTCTAGCATTGAATCTAACAATATTTCCTTCTTGATTTTTTTAGCTCTAAATAGGTACTTTAAAATCTCTAAATCTTACGAATTTCAGGTTTCTTCACAATCTTCTATGCACTACATTTCCTATGATTGGAAATGTCTTTCTCCATGCTCTTATGTCATTTATTTTTATTTGGCCATGAACGTGCCTCTCGCAAATTAAAGGTCGCCAAATCAAAAAACCTAACGTCTCTAAAACAAACAGACCTCTCCCGGCAATCTATTTCTTGCTAACTAGCCTGGTGACTTCATTTTCACGGTCATCTGGCGCTTCACCCCTGATCTCTCTCATTACTCTCTTTACTCCTGAAATCGAACGTCCTAGGGCAGAAGAAAACATTTATCTTTAATATTCCAAAGTTTTTAGCCTTTTTTCTAATCTAAGGATACTCAATCATTAACCTCACTAAATCCAATAAGCCTCTCTCCTCTCTCTGGAAACTTGAGCTTCGGTGACTTGCCCTCAAAGCACATTGCACACTCGGAAGGAGCTCCTTGGGGAGTCCCTGGGGTGTTGTTGGCATCCCCAAATCTTAGATGCCTCTCCTCTCTTGATACAGCCCTTCTAGCTGATATCTTCACGGCCGATGGTTCGGATGCTCCCTTCCCGAGTTAACTCGATGATTCCCCACACACTGAAATTCACTCAACATTTCTCATACAATGCTCAGCCTCTCTGCTCTGTACTTAACTCGATCCGTTCCCGCTGCAGCATTCTGAAGTACTTCCATCGGCTCATCACTTGATTCACTTCCACCTACCTCGGCCTCGTTGCTCTTATAGCTTGCAAGCATTTTTCTCCTCGCTCCCTGTCCACTGCCTCGTTTTCTTTGCTGATGATTCTTAACACCTTTCTTCTCTTTCGGACACACTGAAGGTGAATGTCTTTCTTCTCCAAAGTTGTTATGAATATCAGTTTCTCTAGTACGAGCACCTCTCGATCGGTAACATTCCCTCTTGATGCTTCCAAATTTATTAATAAATAAATACCATCTGCCGCGGGCCCTTTCTCCTTATTTCTCTCGTGGGGACTATTGTCACCGTAGTCTTATTAATTCTCTCCGTCATCCCTCTGGCAATAATTCATCATCGTGTCCATTTTTCTCTGCTCCGATTCCCTCTTGGCTCTCCTTGCTTTTATCAGCAATTTACTCCTCACATTTTTCGTACTCATTCCCTCTTCGCTCCATAATGTTGGCGATAGCAGCATACCTCCCTTTGGGTCAGTCCCTTCAGCATAAAGGCCGCTATGGTCTCGTTCCGTTCACACGGGCCATCTACCTTGGGCCTTATCTAATTGGGTTCCTATGCAGGTATCTCCAGAGAACACAACTGCTGTAAAGTGTTAAAAAAGACAAATTTTGAGTGCTTACGTTACAGTTCAGCCTCTTCAATTATTTCACGCAGAGGTAGGTCCGGTGCTCTTGACCACGCCATTCAAGTAAAAATCCCCAGATACTGAATTACGTAACTACACACGAAGTGTATCATTATTTCGGTTCTATTCACAACTGTCAACCTCTCCCACTCGATGTGATCTTAAACTCGTGCTATGCTTTCCCAAAGTATTCTCCTCACTTTCATTCCCTTATTGCATGTTTAACAGTTTTCCTTTTCAAGTATATCCACGTGATATTTCTCCGCCAACATGATAAGTTCAGCTCTCGCAGTATAACTCCACCGAAAAACTTGCTGTTTCGAAAATATTTTAATACCACTACTAATAACTTGGCAAAGCAGGACCCCATTACCTTTAATTAATCATTAATATGATTGTGATGCGTGAGAATTTATTACAGCACCTCCAATATAGGAACACGCGCACACGTTAACTAAGATACTGACTTAGTCTCATGGCTAGCGAAGATGCCATCAAAAAGGAAGCTCCCTGAACATC
>LYUA01004032.1:15404-29557 GCA_002093875.1 Calopteryx splendens | reverse complement strand
AATCAACCTGAAGGTTGGTTTGGTAGGTGAGGGTAGAGCTCACCCAATACAAAACCCAACAGCATGTGAAATTCACACATCAGTGTAGGGGGGCAAGTTCCTTTCCCTGTACCACCTGTGATTTCTCAGGATGACCTGGTACACAGCTTGGGTGAAGCTTAGGGTGCTCAGAGGCATCACCTGGAATCAAACCCAGGCCCTCTGGATAGTAGCTCAGCACTTTACCCACTGGACTACAACACCTCTATTCACTATAATATGTTTTATAAAAACATTTTAGGGATTTAACTCAAAAATTACTTGTATGCAATTATTTCTGAGCATAGTTCATTTTTCATGTGCAAGTCTCCATACTTGCATTTGACTTTTAATCTATTTGAAATTTGCTATGGTGTAACACAGTGTTTTTGAAATTGGTGCTCAGGGAAAAACATTTGAATTGTCATTATAGAAGTAGTTTAACTCAATCATAGCTCTTCTCTTGCCAGTTATTTTGCATTATGCTAATAGATTTGGCACATAAAATCACCTTACACATGCTAGGTATTAATATTAAAAGATGAGGTGAACTCAGGGTAGTAATTGCTTAAGAGCAAACGTATTATAGGACTTGTGTGATGCATTAGTAACGTAAGTAGTTTTATAGTATTTATAGGATTATGAAGAAAAACCAAACACCAATTTGGTCTATGTCACAGGATGCACTGTTTGAAGGGCATATTATAAATTATATTTGGGGAAAGTCTTTTAAATTATGATCTCTGCACATCATTCCACCATTTAATGGAACCAGAACATTCTTAAAACAATTGTAATAAATTACTAACCATACTATATATAAATATACACATAAATTCACATACACATTCATTCTTTGATTTTTTGGGGGAACTTAAAATGATATTTGTGAGAGTAAATTAAAACATGAACGGACTCCAAAACAAATAAATAGGTCAGTCAAACTTCTCGATAGGTCATGTCTTATGTTGCCTTTAGTAAGGAATACATTTCATAATTATTGAATTTCATGAACCATTGCATTCTTAGTTCAGCTATGAATCACTTAAGGTGCTGCTTGAATCACTTGTATCAGTTTGATCTACTTCATTGCTCACCTTATGGCAGTGTACATTTATTGTTATATTGTGCCCAATGTGGGCAGTATTTGAGTCTATGTTGAGTTCTGAAGATGTCACAACTGGAGCTGATGTGGCATGTTGAATCATATCTTCCACACCATTAAAAAATCCTGACGATTGTGGGATTTGAAATCCATTTGGAGGAATTGATGTAGATTTATTACCTCTGTCATCACCCTCATCTTCATCATCAGAGTCGGATGATGTGGAGTCATTTGCCAAATCATTACGCTTATAATCTTGCTGACATTTTTCCACCTCCTCACTTACAATTTTAACGAAGTATGCTTTCCATTTTTCTTGCTCCTGCAATATTCGCTGCTGTCGAACTTCTTCCTTGTAGGTTATCCTCAATCTTTGGGCTGTCAATCTTTCATTTGGAATCTCCAGTCCACTTATCCCCGACAAAGCTAATGGGACCCGACATATCCCTTTAGGGAACACCGGAACGCACTTTTCTTTTTCCTTCCGAACTTTGCTCATTAAACCCTGAAACACGGATGCACTTTGAAGTCGGCGGCAAAATGCATTTTCATTAAGAGTGTCGCTGATGTAGAAAAAGATTTTTGTGCTCCTATCCATCATCTGCTCATAAGCTTCGAAACTGTCACGTCCCAATGTGAAAAAGTCATCTTCATAAATTGTGCAGCCCCTTAAATTAAACTTTGCACTGATTTCATCTTTCAAAACCTTTGCTTCATCGTAATCTTCTTCACTGGATACCATGCAGAAGTCATAAAAGTATTCCGGTAGAGATTGCATGGCCTTGTTAGCTTTGGTGACGATTTCACTTTGTTTCTCTTTATCTATTTCACCAAATTTTGCACACTCTCTCCCTGCATCGGAGACTGACCACTCACGGCGTTGATTTTTAGGTGGGATGTTTGGTACATCACGGGAGGCATGGGTATCACATTTTTCTGGTCCACGACCTCGTGCTGTCAAATCCGCGATGGGTTCAGTTGAGTTGCCATCTGGTGACTTTTCAAATAAACGCTTCCCTTGCGTGTGAGTTTCAGGGTGTCTGATCTCTGGGGCATCGGGTAATATTGAAGCATCAATGCTGAGATCATACTCTCTCCTCTCCTCATTAGAAATTATCTTCTCTTTCCTTCTGAATGCTGCTTTCACTTTTTTAATGAACTGTTGCATTTCATGTGAATCTGAAACAATTAACAAAGTTTGTATCTGAAAGCATGACTTTTTTGCATCATTATACACTCATTTGTGTATTGTCGTAACACTAACTGTTACAGCTTATTTGCGTTTCCTGTGTGTTTACAGTTGGTTCACCTATTTGATATCTAGTAGGAACACCCAGTGAAATATGGGGGGGCATGAAATTATTTCTCAAAACTTAACTTATGGATATTGATTTGGAATGAAGAGAAGTGAATATAAGAAGGTGGTAAAATTTTTACAGGTTTTTTAGATATTGACATATTTCTCTGCAGCTTGAATTTTCCTGTGCTGCCGGTAGTAAATTGGTGCATGTGCTATTTCATCAAATTCGATTGATAAATCTGTTTAATGTGGAAACTTTAAAGCAAATCTTGAAAATGCATCGTCCAGTTTTTCATTAGTCATTGGGACGACTCACTCATACATACAGGCATACAGACAAATTCTTGCTGTCAAAGTACCACATGCATTTTGAGCATACGTTGATCATATTACTATTATTTGGAAACACTGATACCATTCAGCTTGCAGTTGAATATCCATGTGAGTTGTTATTCATGCATATAAGCTCCAAATCATTGAAGAATTTTACATAATTGATTTTATCACTGCAGTCAATATGGGTTAGTCATAGATTGGGATTAATCTTATGAGTACCAGGCAAGTAGATACCATATTTAAAAAAAATGTGCATGCAAGTGTGTTAACACTGAATCCCACAGACTTCTCATACACCCTAGAGCTGCCACTGGGACAAAAATGGGCCATGTGGTTTACTTGTCTGTTGTTTATGTTTCTTTTTGTTGACTGTGAATGGCTAAAAAGGTAGTTGTTCATATATTTTTTGGCATGCGAAAATGATTGCATAGTGATTGTAAATGGTGATTTCATTGAACAAATGGATGATTTTTATATCTCATGACAGTATGTCTGTGAAAGATAGTGGGAAACATGAAGAGATTGAAAGGTGTGGTGATGCCAAAAAAAAGGTTGTTGGTAGCATGTGGAGTATATAAAGACATAAATGTGTGTGTAAAATAGTAAAAGTGATAGTGTATCAAAGTGTACTCTTCCCTGCATTATTATGTGGAAGCACAACTTGGCTGTGCCAGGACAAGCTTAAATTTCAAGTAAATGTGGTGGGTGTGGGATCCTTGATGAGTGTTTGAGGGAGTAGAGAAAATAGTTGGAAGGGGAAGGGATGAACCGAGAAAGTCATTGGGGACGGAAGTTGAAGAGATTCTTTAAGACAAGGGTTATTAGGAGTCACAAAAACAGAAGGAAATGTATGAAACAATGTATGAATGTGACAGGAGCGAAGGAAGTGTGCGATAATGTAGGAGTATGGAGGAAATTAGTGAAAGGAAGTAAGTTGGTGAAATAACTTAAAATTAGGCTTGATTTTCACTTTTCCCATCATGAAAGGGAACTGCGTGAAGAGTATGGGTCCTAATTCCAAGATGTGACACTTTCCATTGGTGCTTTGGCATTTGCATAAAGGAGTTTGAAGAAGGGATTGTTTCATCTGTAATGTGAGTTATTGCTGACATTGTAGATGCATTATTAAACGTGTCAATAGGTGAAATATACTGAGGAAAGTTCCAAATTTGTTTAAATGCAGTCATGACTTTGAACAGCAGTCCCACAACACTATTCAATCAGTTTACAGTCAATTAGTACCATGATATTAACTTCCTTGACCTAGCCTGAGTTTTTTCCTGATTGTTTAATGACTGAGAATAGATCTTATTATAAGAAAATAATCAATCATGGATTGTCTTATGTCCTAAGTTGGAATTCAACCATGACTACCATACTATTCATTAAAGTGTATTGTCCACCAGGTTAATCCAGTCTCTAGATTTAAACGCAATGCATCCACAAATAAATACTTTTGAGAAATAAAATGTCTTCGTGGTGTATCTTTAAAGGGTTTAAAGTGAGACGGCATGTTAAGTAATAGGTAGTTAGGGCATAGGTAATCAAGGGATAATTTGTGTAACGGACAAAGTTCAGGAAAGCTCACTAATCCATGACTAGATATAATTCCATAAACATCTTAAATGAAATTTATTATTACCTGAGATAATCAATACCTGCAGAGAAGACGTCCAATAAAAGTAATATGTCACCATTAAAATTGCACAATCTTCGGATCCCTCCCAAAAATATTTGTAGAACGAGAGAATTTAATCCATGTTAATAGAAGCATCCAGGTTACTCCTAAGGCGATATAATTAGGCTATTCACAACCATCGTGCTGTTAAGTCGGCGCAGAACTATTTACCAAGTATATCCTCTGTTCGGTTTCTTAGGAAACGGCTGCATTTCTTTAAATGAGTAAATTTGGCTAGAAAGGAATGCTCATAAATTTATGCGCCACCTACTTCCTTCCGCCTTACTCGTCGATAGACTATGACGGGGAAAGTGACGGTGTAGTCCTTTTTCTTGGTTAAATTTGTGAATCTTCCATAGAAAAAATCGTTTTACTTAATATACATCGTCAAATTATTTTTACCTGTGTATTGATGGGTATAAGTGTGAGTCAAAGAGAGAAATGTTGTTTTTTTTAACTTCCAAGGCCACCACGTAATGAAGCGTCACCGTATCTTAAGTCACTCCCTACGTCATCAGTTTATTTTATCAGAGGAACTGCTTCGTAGCTGCATCCAATTGGTGACAAATTCAAAACTTGGAAAACCCGCGTGTATTATGCAAGACGTTTTACTTTGTAGGGGACGTTCGAGGAATTACCTCCCACGCATGTTATTGGGGAGCGGGCGGACGTCAAACAATGATGGTGTAAACCTTCTTGGTGGCTGCTAGGCTTCGCCTTAAATATAGGAGTTAATTATCGAGTTATTGCTCAGTGTAAACTGTGCGATAAATTGAGCGGAACCGGTAGCCGTCTCATTATTGTTAACTTTTCATGAACTTAAATTCCATTTGAGTCAATTTATTAAATGGTGGAACCACAATTCGCGATGAAAATTCGATAACAAGTTTTAAGTTTGCAAGCGGATCGATTGATTTAATGAAAAAATATTTTGCGATCTCCTAGAAGTGAATGCGTCAAATTTTCTGCATTCTATACCCCCAATATTATGCAATTCCTTATTCCATTAAAAACTATTCGTGTGTATCTATACTTTTCCCCGCGGTAATAGGTACTTGAAATATTTAGATACCAACAAAAATTACTCTGCCTTTTCCTCCAAGCTATATGTAATAAGTGAATTTCTATAATACTACTTATTTTTTAAACTACTGCAATATAATGCATCAATTATTAAGTACTTGCAATTCATACAATTGACTTAAAATATGCGTGAGTTATTGGTCCAGATGATATCAGAAATGTCTTCTTTCTTTCCCCATAGGGTTGAGTTTCGCCAGTGGCCGGTCTCCCGTGTAGCATGCGATGAATAAATAGCAATTTTATTTAGATCAGCTACGGCGAAATTTCATAGTGACTCTCCCGGAACGATCGCGTCCCTCTACCTGGTTTGCCTATTCCATCGGGCATACCCTTTTAAACTTTCAACCCCAATTTTCGTGTCCGAGACGGTATTCGAACCTTTGGCTTACCAGACTAACGCGTCACCAACATGACGACTGGCTCATGGCATTGTCATCATCCTCCCACGCTGCTTGTGTCCGTGGATATTTTGGACGAAAATAATCGCTCTATTCAACCCGAAGTTGGGTTTGATAGCGAGGGTGGAGCTCCCCTCGTGCGAAGCCCGCCATGCGGCGGTTGAGATTCTCAAAGTCAGGACAGGTTGCACCACGTCTAGTTATGCCGATAGGCAGGGTTAGAGTCAAGGCCAGACTCGGAGAAAGGGGAGGGAGGTTCCTTTCCCTGTGCCGCTTGCGGTTTCCCTGCAAAATTTGGGCACCGGGGAAATCGCACAATATTGGCGACGTTGGGAGTGTCTTCATTCACCGCGAATCGAGCCCAGGTCCCCCGGTCAGTTTATTGCGGTTAATTGTCGCAAAAATCTCGGAATCATATTCACACAATTTATTTAAGGCGATGCCGAATGTTCACAATTTAATTATCGTGTTGTTTTTTTCTCCATCGCCGAAAGAAAGTAGGAGGAAGGTTATTTCCGAGAGGGAATGTAATTTTGTGAGCAATCGTAAGATCTATTTTGCCCAGGGCCCTTAGTATCCTAGGAGCTATGCAACCAGCGCATTCAATTTGTAGTTCGCGTTGCATACGTGTGATGGGAGGTAGGTAGGGTGGTTTGATTTTTCACTTACTCGGAATTGTAATTGGTGCTCATTGCTTAAAATCAATCCTCCACCCATCCCGTTTGATTCCCGTGAAAGTCGGCGAACGCCCTTAGGCAACGCATTGCACCGAAAGTAATTTTTTATTCTACGCTTGATGGTACGCCGTCCGCAAGAAGTGTTCATTTGGTGAGGGTTTGGTGATGATGCTCCTGTCGAGGGGGAAGGATCGCCCGGCCCAGCGGATTGCTCTGAGAAAGCACGCCCTTTATCAATATTTGACCCTTACTGAACCCTCTTAAAATCAGCCAGGGGTTGTTCACCGCTTCACTTGCTCTTGAGTACTCAGGGCCCATTATACAAGGTAAACCAGAACTCGCCACGAGGAGGTGGCTGCACTCAGTTCCATCCACCCGAGTCAGTTTATTTATTATTTTGTTCATAGGCACAGATCCAACTTTGTTTTGTGAGGGAAATCAGTAATTGACGAGACGCGATTTGAGAACGGATTAATCTGTCCCTTCCTTCCTGACCACAAACTGAATCAGCTGCTGTGTTGATTAGTTTCACGTGCCTCCCTACGGATCGTGATTGGAATGGAATTTGATTCAAATATGGTCTGACCATGATTTAAAGTTAGTATGTATCAACCAAATCGTTGTTAAAATGCTTCCTCAGAGTCGGATCCGTAATGCGAGTGATTGGATCATGCTATTATAATAGTCATCTTCGTTCAGTGGCGTAGCCGTTGGAGGTGTCTGATTAGGCTATAGCACCTCCTCCCCCAGAAAAATCACTCCGATAGAATAGTTGAACAGGTTGAGAACTATTGGTTATTTCATGCAAAATGCTATTTTTCGTTTGTGATTAGAAAGATCCCAGCAACAAATTTGAGCACCAATAGCAATTTTGAACGGGAGAAATAAAATCTTCACGTAAAATTCACATAAATCGTAAATTCTTCTGGCAAAGAAGAGTTAGCATCATCCCCAGTGGCGTAGCTAGATATTGTGTGTCGCCCTGGGTAGCCCCTTAGGCTGTCGCCCCTCCCGCACATTCCTTTTTTTACTGCTCACTCTATCCCTCGAAAAATATCTACGAGGAGGGACAATATATTTTAATTTGTACCCACTGGTCACTCGGGTCCTGGGGCACCCAAAAGAGTCTACCCGCGGTCAGACCACCGCTCATCCTAGCTACGCCACTCATTAAACCCCCCACCGTCTCCATCCTTCTCGGGCATTCTTAATGAATCCTTCAACTGTTTGCCGGATGTCTTGGCTCTTTCACTCGTCAATATGTTCCTTATATGTTCTCTCCGACGGTATGCTCTGTCCGTGAGCAGAATAGGTTATTCTCTTCACCGAAGTCTCTACGAAAGCAATGTGGTACCCAAGAAATAGGAAGACTAAGATAAACATAAAAGTTGTAACTTAAGAACGGTTTATGTATTTAGGAAGTTAAACTTAAAACTCGGATTAGTTTAAATTTAGTATATTTTCACCTATAGTAATACATTTAAGATCACTTCAAAACAGAAACAAGACCGGGGTCGACGAATATCGTCATCATCTGGAGTCCTTAGCTGTTCCGGAGCAAGCATTTATGCCTCTGCGATGTTAAAAGAAGAGGTTTCCACCAAGTTGCGGCCTCTTCAGTGAAATTTATTTAGAATATGTCTTAGACGAAGGTCGAAAATGTGCAAGGATGTTAGAAGGTGAAATGCATTTGGTAAAAAAGCTTCTGCAAAGACGAGGGAGTGGAAAAGAGAATAAGATAGAGAGAAGAGACAAGTGGGGACGTTGATATCGTGGTCTTGTATTGTTCCGAAAATTTGTCGATGAGGCAAGACGATAAGCAAAAATTAGAGGCAATTGAGATGTGGGTTTGGAGAAGGATAGAAAAGGTGAAATTGACGGAAATAAAAACGAACGAGGAGATTTTTAGAATGGTAAGGAAGGAGAGAAGGATATTGGGAGAAATCCTAAGAAGGCAGGAAAATTGGATGCAGGGCGTAGTGAGTGGTTATAAATTGTTGAAGACTGGAGAATGTTGTGTAAGGGAAGCAGAGGGAGGAAAAGATTAGGCATGTGCGATGGAATGAAGGGTGGCATAAAGTATGCAGAAATGAACGAATGGGTTATTTTAATGTAGGTTGTTGCGACGTTAGTGTCGTTTTGAAAGAGGCTTAGAAGTGTAGCAGTGGTTTGTCTTTGTGTCCATCAAAAATCTACCTTAACCAGTAGACTACCTTTCATAAAACCTCTATAATGAAGAAGGCAGAAAAGGTGGAGAGAGTAAATGTCGAGAGGCAGGAAGATGTTAAAGACCGAGATAGAAGAGATAATGGTAAAAAGGATCTGATGCTTTCCTGGCGTATGTTCATGGTGAGTTCTTCTCGGGACTGGTAATGTTCTCGACTGCTGCCGACGTTTCGATGTCCGTCGACTCGTGCATCGAAACTTCGGAAGCAGTGATGGAGATTACCCGGTGGAGAACCCGGGAAGGAAAAGAATAGGCGTTTTGGACTGCATGGAGACTTCATGCAGAAGGTGTGAAGAATTGAAATGGGATATATTGTAGGGAAAACGGGGAAGTCCGCGGAAAACGTATTACCTGCTATGGGCCGTCCAAAGGTACCTCAAATAGGTAGTTCACCGGCAATGATGACTGATGTAATCAATAAAAGTAAATGTCTTATGCGATACGTAAAACCGCGACTTCTGGGATAATGAACTCGACAAAAGAATATTATTGATTCAAATCGATAAAACGAAAAAATGCAAGAAGACATTGAGTCGAATGATCTTGTTATTTCATTCCATTGCATCCCGGGAACGATGTTTTAAGATTGATTAAAGAGGTCGCCTCCCGTCATAGTTACCCGTCAAGTTGCAGTTTTCCTAGATTGATTCTTTCTTCCCGGACCGAAAATTGTTTCGCCGTCAGCGCCACGAGATAGTGACATTAGTTCTTACCGGGGCGCTCGCGTTCCGCCTTTACGATAAGTCAGAAGATTAGATAGTGCTTTCCCGATGATACACAAATACGTCCGGAGGGGTACTGAATGGGACGAAGATGAGTGGATCCGTACGTGAGGTGGGTTGATTTTCAATAGACTATCGTGATTTTGACTGCGAAGAGTTTTTGACGCAAAATTTTGAAGAAAATTCAATTTCATTTTTCTTAGCATTCGTTACGGTGGTGCTTATTATTGAGTCACTGAAACCATGGTTATGAGGCGGGATTGGAGTCCTCTAATATGCAACTCTAAATTCAAGCATGTATGTAATTTCAGACTCCAAAGGAATTGTGCATATCACTGTTGGTCAATCTTGCTATATCAGTCAAACTGAAGACATGATATTTTTGCTGCAGGTAAATTTCTCTCGTCGCCGATAAACAATCGTCTAATTGGCTTTTTTTGCCTCAACACCCATTCTGTATATCTACCTATATTTTCAGTCATTTATGTATTCTCGTAATCCGTCATTAGCCTTTGTCTTTAGGTCTACATCAAAATAAATTGCAACGAAAATTGTCAGTTAATCTCTTCTTGTATGAGTCTTCTATCTTTGGTGTGCCTGTTAGGTATAACACCGTTCAGTAAAAAATCATCGTAATTTGATAATGCATTTGCATTTTATTTCAAGTTGTAGTGTTTACTTGGCTGATATTTTGACTGTTACTTTTTCATGAGTAGTTTATGCAGTAGAGAATGGAGGATCGGATTGGTGGAGTGGCACATATAACTGATTCTCACACTGAGGCCCATGGTTCAAACCTCGACTAAGGCTTTCAGACGAACGTCAATTTTTAGTGGTTTTCCGATAACTACTTGGGTATAGCGAGAAGAAATTCAAGTGCAGTGTCCGTCGTGTGAGACGCTGGACCGCGTGATCCCTTGGCACATTTTCCCAAAAATAACACTTTTTCATCTGTGTTCCTCTCAGTCCAATTTATTTTCTCGATATCATTCTGCTACCACATCGCAAAACTCTTCTATCTACGTTTGTCTTTCCCTTGCGTCTCTACTTCGAAATATGTTCTCTCTTGTAAAATAACGTAAATGGCACTATCATAAATGTTGAAAATTCCATTTGGTTCCACCCACACACTGGAAACAGATAAATTGCACATGATATGTGTTTGTGCGCGGTGGGTTCCGAGACTGCTCTCTCCTGGACCTCGCGTACGGGTTGAAAATCTCGCAAAAATCAATGTGAATTGTGTTCCTCATCCTCACTATAGTCTAGGTATAGCCCCATGTGGCTCTTTCCTGTTCCCCAACTTAAAGAAAATCCTTCGTGAAAAGCGAACAGATGGCGTAGGCGAACTGAATATATTTTAAATTCCAAAGGCTGCCGCTGACGCAATACGAGAATCAAAGCAAAGAAAACTGTACCTATTACCCAATGCACATTAAGCAAGCAATATAACGTAAAGTTAAAGTTTTGCAAAATATATTATCAGAATCAAAAATGCATTGTATCTTTATTGAACTGACCGCGTATAACAATTATAACCACCGTATTCCATAGTTCCACCGTATTCCTCCTCGCTTCAATGGAATGGCATAAGTACAGTAATATTTATTTAACAGTGCCTGTCGTGCATGTATTCTCCGTGTTTCCAGAGATTCCCAACCTGGACCATCCAGTAATAAATTTGACACTCCCTGTTTGTCCTCGACGATTTTTCATTTTTCAGGCTTCGGGAGACGTGCTGCGGAGAGGCCATAGTGGGTCTTCTGTCTCGGCGGCCCGCGAAAGTCGTCTCTCCCAGACCAACGTCCCGGACGACAGGAAGATCCTGAACGCCATGCAAGAGAACGCCAACGCCCTCGTGGCCCGCGGGGAGTACGAGGTGGGCCTCGATGTGTTCCGCCACGTTTACCGGGAGAGGCGGGAGCTCTTCGGCGAGGACGACGTGTCGACGCTGAGCACGAGGAATCAGATGGCGTGGACGCTCATGTGCCAGGGGAACCTCCAGGACTCCCTGCTCATGTTCGGGGACGTTTACAGAAGGAGCGTGCGCTCCTGCGGGAGTGAGGAGGACGAAGAGCTGACGCTGGTCGCCAGGGACAACATGGCTTACGTTCTCTCGAAGATCGGCAAGTACGCGGACTCTTTAGAGATTTACAAGGACGTTTACGAGCGGGAGGTTCGACTGCGGGGTGTGGACCATCCGCGGAACATCGTCACGAAACAGAGCATCGCCGCGTTGCATTTCCACCAGGGACAGTACAGGGTCGCCATGGAGATGTTCCGGGAACTCCACGAGAGGTCGAGGAAGGTCTTCGGTAGCGGTCATGAGATCACGCTGAAGAATAAGGAGTTCATGGACGAGATTAGGCGTGTCAATCAATCTAGAAATTCCTGCTCGGTGATGTGATGAAGTTTCAAATCGGAGGGATGAATCGGAGGTGTCTTCAAAACGTCCCAGGACTCATTTATTTTGATTTATTGAGCTCATGTCGTATTTATTGGACCTTGTGTCCCTCGAAGTACACTCTTTCTGTTTATAAATGCTTCCCAAAAGCGTTTGCGTATCAGGAAGCGGTCGGAAAACTCGGAATTTTTCGGAATTCCTTTCAGCTCCTTCAGGGTTTTTTTTTCAAAATCTTCATTTCTTGTCTCGAGTGAAGTTTTCCTCCTATCTGGGTGCATTTCGGTCAATGGGACGGAAAGAAATCCGCAGGTGCTCTATCGAGAAAATAGGGAAGTATTGTCATCCCATTTTTTGTGCAAAACCATGAATAATTTATGCGGGTGTATAGATATTCGGCTATTGTGATTTTTTTCCAGGGCCACTTCCAATTAAAGAGTGACATATTTGTTTTCACTCCTAACAAAAACAATTTGTAGGATACAATTCATGTAAGTAAAACTGTCCTCCAGGAAGCAGCCTTTGAATGAAAAACAATGGCATCTGGGGTTTTATCGATACCTATTTTTTAGTGATAATGTCAATAATACCATATTTTGAGTAAATTACTGCCTTAGTTGAATTATAGTACATAAGCCCCACCCCAGATTTTTATGCTATTACCGCACACATGTATTCATACCGTAAACCGAGAATTAATCAAATTGAAGTAAGCCGAAAATCAAGCCAATCATTGCCCGTGGAAATGAAACTCCATGTGGAAGTGGAACTTTTCACCAGCAACTTTTCAGCCCACTGATATTAGTTAACAGGGTGCATTATTTTTTCCTCCCAGGGGTACATACAACTAGATTTGATGATGCCATTTAAACTGCAGTCAAAGGTTAGTGAGGGTATGTTAGCCTAGTGTATATAATGTTAGGCTACATACCGCAGGGTCTCGGGAGATGACTCTGGACAACCACATCTAAAAATGCAATCGGGGTGGTTTCCGTTCACTAGAACGTGGTTCGAAACCGAAAGTCAATGTCTCTCCATACCCTGTTGTCGTGTGATATCAAACTCGTCAAGGATTAGTTCGGGGGTTGAGCCCTATCCTAAACCTATCAAAAATCAATTGTCGGTGAATGAGTAAACCATGCATATTTTCACAGAAAATTTATTTCAGTACTACCGGTTTAGACGCACAGGTGACATCTTTAGGATCAAATTTTTTATAATCAATATCCTATGGTATCTCCTATGTTATATCAATATCCTCTATATAAATCAATATCCTAAGGTGGGAGGGAAGAAGAGACACTTATTGAGAGGGTGAGGGTTGATAATGGAGCGGGGGATGGAAAGAGATGGGGAGTAGGAAGATGGGTGGGGTAAATGGGAGGGGAAAGACATGGAAGGTTATGAATGCACTTCGCTACAGACAGAGCTGCTCCCAAAAGAGGTATCTTTCAAAAATATTTTCCTTGACCAGGTGTCCGTTTTCACACTCTCTTCATATCTTCAATTGTTTCAATGTGTCTATTTTCCATCCCTTTGCTTCCAGGAGTACCATTCCAATAGTACGTCCGGGGCAAAGTCCCTAGTATGGCCTCGATACCATAGGTGTCTGGCGATATGGGAGTGGGTAACATTTCTGTATCGGAGAATTCGTCTGTGCTCCTCGGCGCCTAGCTTGAACCATCTCCACGTCTGTCTTGTATGTTCAGCACTGCAATATTTACATTTTAGTCTATTGATGCCCCTTTTTTCCGGGTTTTCTGCTTTGTCTTTGGTTTTATTCTAAAACGTTCGCAGGTTGTTTTTGTTATAGCATGCAGAACGGTTTTAATAAATCCAGATACATAGCGGAAAACTTGGAAAAAAGTGACTTCAATAGGAATCTACAAACCACGCTCCATATTGTTGTCTTCACTACTTTTCGTTATATATTTACCTAAGGCCCTTGTCATCAAATCTCCTCCTTTTGTCAAGCTACTTCATTTGATGTAATTCTTCATCTATTGTCCTAACTACATTTCCGACCTTCGTCCAGAACACTTCCAAGATACTAAAATGTTCTACAAGTCAAGTTTATTATTATTATTATTATTATTGGTAATCTACCGGTTTAAGGTCCCCTAGACAAACCCCTACAGTAACCCTTTCTTTATTTCTTCATACTTCCTGCCTCCCTTCATTCTATCCAACATGCCTAATCTTTTCCTC
>LYUA01004030.1:37633-55395 GCA_002093875.1 Calopteryx splendens | reverse complement strand
TAAATTAGTATTTTCAACATTTTTGATCAATTGTTAGTGTTTTTCTTTTAATTTGATTCTTTAATCATGCCTACATTTGAAAATTATAACCATGGTACTTCATGTGTGTAAAAACGATGATATTCTATCTTGGCTAAAGGACTGGTAAAAATTTTCCCTGATGCTGTTGATTCTGTTAAATATGTCAGTGGAAGGTATTCAGAGGGGAACTGTAATGCTTGCCAAACAGTTTTGAAATTAAAGGTGGTTATTTGGTGTTTATTTATGTGGTGGCTTGAGAAAAAGTACTGCCCTCAGTATCCCCCATATCTCACTACAAGACTTTGAGGAATACCTGAATCACAGCATTAGCACTTCATTAACAAAAAAAGGATCTACGAAGCCGGGGCTGGGACAAGTATGGGTACCTACCTGAAAAATTCCCTCAATTCTTCCCCTAGGTACCAGATAGGTTATTACCCATGGTACATATTAGTACCAGATAACAGTAGTTTTCTTGCCCTAGCTGCCAGTGCTGATCCTAAATTTCAAATAGTTTGCACCATTACCACTAAAATATACTAAGTATAGATGCCACTATCAGTGATTTTTAGCACAAGGCTCTTCCCATCTTCCCCACCCAGGGATGTTACCCTAATTGCTAGCACGCTATCGCCAATATGTGAGAGATTGCCAATATTGTATAGGTATGTTTTTAACACAGGCTGAACTGGAACCAGTACCAAGGTATTGTGAAGTACCTAGGATTCTTGACCAGGTAAGGCCATATCCTTAGGCACTGGAATAAAGGGACCAGTTTGCACCTAGTTTTCTTGGCTTAGGTATCAACCCCTGGTATGAAGCAGTGACCTGGCAGAGGCTATCACTTATACAAAAATAAGACAGTTTTTTAAGAAAGTCATTAAAGTGAGCCAGTTCCCTAAACTACCACTTAAAACTAGGCATTTTTGGAATCCTGTCTCCATCGTAAGTGAAAAATGCATTATTTTTTTGGTGCTAAATAGAGCTGGAACACTGGTATTTATTTTTTAAATGTTTTCATTAATCTTTTAACTCTTAGATGCTCAAGGTGCCGAAATATTGGCTCTTGTTTTAAATCCATTTAAAATTTTTTATATAATTCATATTGAGATATTATAACTGCCAAACAAGACAATATGTTTGTTTGTTTTCACTGTAAAAATAAGAGTCTTTTATGACTTTAGCATTTTACATTGACAAATTAATTAGATCTTTCTAGATGAAAGAAAGGGCATTCAATATAATTTCAAGAATAGTGATTTTGTCACACACAAATTTTTTTATCTTTAATGTAAAACTTATTATAAAGAAATTGAAATGCTTGGTTTCCTAGTCCAAAAAAAATAGGCTCAAACATAAAAACAATTGAAATTTTTAAAAAATTCGTGTAAGCTTTCTGGGATTAAAAAACACAAATGCTGTGAGAGGGAAAGGGTTAAGGCTACCACTCCCAATATTTTCATTTACTAGAACTTCATCTATTCTAGAGCTCTGGCCCATGATTTTTAAATGTAATAAACTTAAAATCCATGTGAGGACAAAAGAGTGGTACCTACTTGCACTATAAAACTTTGACCTCAACCTTTCAGATAAAAGTACTGAAGATGTCTAACAACTGGTCAGCCATGGTAACTGTTGTTTAAGTTAGATTCACAAACACACAGTTCCTCTTAAATCAATGAAGGTTGTGTTAATCGAGGGGTGGTCATTAATGACATTTTTTAATCATTATAGATGTGGCTACTGAAATATATTTTTGAAATGTCGAGCCCTTAAATTTATTGCTTATTGCCAAAGGATGCTTTCCACTTCAGATTGTTCTCCTCATATGATGCTACTGTAAATCCTGAAAATTTCTTCTTAATTATAGGGACACTACTGTAAAATCACTTGGAATCACTCAACAAAATAAAATTGTCCAACTCTCAGTTTCCCTTAGTTATACTGGCTAAGAAACCATTTACTAAAGATTTTGTTGCTAATTAGGATCTAATGTAATGTGGGGTGAAAATTTGACCCACAGTTGACCAATGTTGCCCATCAAAGTTTTCCAGGTACAGGTTACTCTCAATTTATGAATGAGTTAGGGTCCTTAGAAAACTTTCATAATTAAAAAATTGAATAGTCATATTGAATCCATTTGCATTCTTTCTTTAACCAAGGCTAAAGATATTCCCTCAATGGAAAAGTACCTGTCTGTAGGTTTCCTCATTAACGAGACACATCGATGGATGCTTAACCATATGAGTGCCACTGACTTTTTGGTGGGTACTCCCAGAAGTCCCACGGGTATTTTGATAATATTTCTTACATTTTTTTTCAATTCGCATTTTATTCATTTGTTACTCTTTTTATTGATCTTCTGCTTTAGATAGTAAATCTCCCTCCTTAATGTATAGTGAATATATTATATAAAGTATATTCCTTACAGACAGAGAAAATTATCGTTTTGATGGACCTAATCACAGACGACGATATATCGCTGTTGGCACTTCCAGCACATACAGCCAACAATGATATATTGTTGCTTGGCACTCAAAGGCTTAAAACTTTGCTAGGTCACCGGAGGAAGATAGGCATTATGAGCAAGTATGCAGAGTGTGTTAAAGCAAAAATACATAAAGTAAACATAGGTTAAACCTGTTCATACTAATGAATTAAGAGTTTTTAAAATGACTTCTTAAAATTTGCTTGGTACTATGGAGGTCATCCAGTTATTTTTTAAGGAATATTCACTTATTTTCACCAACTGAATGTTCTTGATGGGAGTATGTGAGTATTTTCTCTCAAAAGATAGCATAGTTAGGTACATTTCCTTGTAATAAATATCCTGCGTCAAAGTTTTTGACCTTGGATGACTTCATAGATGCATTGAAGTGTTAATAAAATCTATCCATGTCAATTTATAAAAGAAACTATGATGTTGGCCCCACTGGGAAATTAACCCGAAGAAGGTGATTTGAAGCATAAAACATAAATCAAGTTATTAGATAATTTTAATATACAAAAATACATTCCCATAGCAATGTAATACTTTGATTTAGATTGTGATGCAAATTCCTGCATCTTTTATAGCTTAAATTTAGTAACATTAATAGAAATACATAATTTACAATAAAAATACTATAATACATGCTTTAAATAAAATCATAATCCTTAGTTCAACTTAAATGACAGTGATAGTGTTTTTGCTATCCATGAAATTTTATGATGACAATAATGCATGAACATTATGAATAACCATGAGAACACCCCTGATACTGAAATGTATGTACACACATGGCAATCCATACATGGTGTAATTTGCATATTTAGTTGATTTTAACTAATGGTAGCGCATCTATATGGGAGTCACTGCATATACATTATACTGAAATGGACAGTGTAAACAGTTTCCCATCTCAGAAAAATAGTTTGTAGAAAAAGTGTGTACAAATATGCTTTTTTGTCTGCTGTGTGGGATTCTGGTGAAAAAAATGTCTTGTGTGGCAGAGCACCAAAAATTTCAGAGTTGAGGCACTTTGCTTACAGCTACTGCCTTATTTGCATTAGGAAGTATTAGTGGTATTAACAGTACTGTATTAACCCTTTTACTGCTAGCGGGGCAATCTATCGGCCCTCACTGGTTGTGCGAAAACTGCCACAGGCCAATATATCAGCCCACTNNNGTTGTGCGAAAACTGCCACAGGCCAATATATCAGCCCACTATGTTTACTTGGAATGATGTGCCTAATTTTTTAAATAGTCAGTAAACTAAAAACAAGGGATAATAAACAATAGGCACTGTACCCAATAGACAATTAACCTACAAAATATTGCCAAAATTTACATAAGTACAAAGTTAACTAATTAAGATTTAGTACTAAAATTAATGTGAAAACAATATTTTTTCCTAACTACATGGCATGGGCTTGGCAATTTTTGCATTGTCTGCCTGCAAAGGGCTGGCATTGAAAGGGTTAATATCTTGGTTTAATATCCTGTTATAATAAAAGAATGAAATAAATATTATTTCAGTGGAAGCATGGGGTAATATGTAAAATGTGGTGCTACAATATTATGAGGAATAAATGGCCACAGTAAACCAACTACAAATACTTCCTTCCAAGTAAAGGAGGAGAAAGTAAGCAACACAAGAACCACCAAAGGAAATCTAAGTTATTGGGCTATTTCCATGGTAGAACAACCTGGTGAAGGAATTTACATATTGAAGAAAAGACGTGGATAAAAAATATGGAGAAAAACCAAGAATGAAATACTTAAAAAATAAACTGACGGGTGAGTAACAATGGAAAAGTAATAAGGCAAAGATTTTAGACTTTTGGAGTGATTCACTGATTTTGATGTGGTTTTTGAGATTGCATTCACCCTCTCCATGTCAATAGGAAGGATGCACAAATATAAGCAAGTAGTGGAGTAAACAAAACAAAACCTCTACCCCACCATCCAATCCCCTCATGCTGAATGATTTTCCTGAGCAAAGAGTAGTGACAGCAGTTGCAGCCCACCCATCCAACCAGCCCATGTGAGTCTTTGGCCATATAATTTATATAAATGTTGAAAATAATGTTGTACTAACAATGTGACGTTAAAAATTTATGCATGAGCAAGTTTGGCTTCACCTTCAAACAAGCAAGATCATAATTTTTTAACATGATCAGGTGTATGAGGTTGGTGTTACTTAAAATGATATACTGTAAAGGATTCTTTCCATTTAAAACTAATATAGCATATGTGATGAGACCTCTGGAGAAGAACAGAATAAGTAGCCGTATCATTATTAATATTAGCTGTGATTGAACATTAAAATTTAATCTCTAAATTTGCTACTTCAACTGTTATAATTATGGAGAAGTATTTTTTCATGCATTTCTAATTGAGCAACTTGCATATTCTGTAAAATCATTCACCATGTATTTGAATACTTTATGGGCTACAAACAAGCGAAATAGATTTTTAAATTTAAAGGTATAATTTGAAAATAATTTTTTTATAATAGCATATGTAGATCCTTAGTGGATTGGTAGTGTGTATACAATACTATATTACTGTAAACACAATCAAAAATACCATACACAGTACAAAATACCATCATTTATGATACTAATTTTCTACATATTATGTGTATCATTATTTTTATCCCAGTGATAGAATTGCAAACATTTCCTTATCACACGATTTTTCATGTCATTCAATTTATTCATATAATAATAATTTTGTTAAGATTAAATATGCCGATTTTTCATTTTATCAGTATAAGATGGAATGGAAACATTTTAATTTTCTTGCTGTAAAATGTATAAATGTTCGTCTAAAAATGTTTTTTATGGGAAAAGAAAAAAGGAGCACGTGTGGAAACGGGAAGTTTTAAGTAGCAAGCCATAGGTGCACCATATCATTGAACCTTATGCTATATTCGTCTTTCCAGTGCGATAATAAGACGTTAAATGTGACATTTCCTTAAGAAGAATGCAATGTACACAATTCCTCGGACACCCGTAATGAACGACACTTGCTATCGCTATACCACTTATCTAAGTTGCGTAGTCGAGCAGTATTCAAGCGTAGATAGTGAAATTGGAACATTTATTTCTAGGTCTGGTCGTTGACTTGGCTTACAAGATAGTTGAAAGTGCGCTGCTATATTTTTTTCTTGGAAGAGAGATAGAAAAATGTTATAGTCCTTTGGGTGTGATGACAAATCAAAAACTTGTTTTTACTTACAGCCGGGATTGATGTACCTTCTCCACGATCCTTGAACTCAATGAATATAAGATGCCTATTAGATGAATTTTTTTTAACTTTGCAAGTTGAAATAAACATTTGTATTTTGCCATTGTTGAATGGCCTTATCAAGAAAAACCTTTCATATGAGAGGATCACTGACCATCAAGGGTGAGTCTTTTAATGGTGATCCTGAACTTTTTTTTCATAGCCATACTTAATCCTTACTTTTTAACTGCCAAAGAAATAGTTATCATAGAATGAAATACTTGCAGGTTAGCAGCGGTAGGGCCCGCTCACCGAGGCATTTGCTTAATCCGATAAGTATCCCACCCTTGGATCCGGCTCTGCACGCGTATTATAGGTGTATTAATGATAATAATATAATTGGTTACCCTAGCGTATCTTCCCGTCCTAATACCATTCCCGCCGCCGTCATAATGGGTGAAGTGTCTGGGCACTCCTCCCATTATGACAGCAACGAGACACGGAGTTTATGCGTCCGAATCATTAACTCCCTGTTAACCACAAAAAGAAATCCCTTTAAGGCACTTGTTGGAAGGTTTTTTTAATTTTTTTCGGAGGACTCAAAAAAATTAAACCAGTAAATCAAGACAAACTAATTATTGGTGTCGTCACACTTTCGCTCGAGGTTTGAATGCTCTTTAAGTAATTACCCTTAATTAGGATTTTTTTCATTCCATAACCACGCGACTTGAGAGTTGAAGGTATGAGGAAACACCAACATTCGTTTTCAAACGGAGATATCGAAAGAGTATTTAGGTTAAGGAGCACGTCGGAGCAGAGGAAAAATATCCCCATTATCTACTATTCACCTTTTGCCGTCCACGCTACGTTTCATTCGTCACAAGTGCTCGAACTAATTTCGAAATACATGATGAATAATATTCCGGCGTTGAATTTTTCATCTCTCTTGCCAAAAGATATCCTTCCCTCGCGTAAGTGGGAATGGGTTGCCGGGCTATATACCTATCCTCCCATTTCGTTTAATGGGTTTGGAAATAAACCCCTTTCGGAAACGCCTACCTGCTCGGGTTCCGTGGGCGGCACTATAACTCACGAAAATGATAAATGAGCACCAGTCATCTTGTTACCGTGACCGTGGAAGCTGATACGGTGGTGAGGAGAGGGATTCACATTCATTACGCGCTCTTATGCTTGCGTCCTTGCGAATGCGTTTGGGTCAACCGGTCCGGGGTATAACATGACACGAGAGCCTTTCCCATGTAAATGAATGTGTTATCGGAGGAGTCAAGGACGATTCCACAAAGGCCTTACGCCGAAATGAATTATTTAATAACGACGTCGGGATGGAACACGCCAATGTTCGTCTGTCTCCGTCTCCCTATCGCCATCTGTTTATGTCATCTTAACCGAGATCGAGGGATCAGAGGGATTCGATCATCCGCAAAACAATCGCATTCTCATAGATCAATCGTGTCTTTTTGAAAAAAAACTATGCATTATTCATTGACGTTCACGAAGGAAGGGACATTGCTTTTTAATCATAGATTGTTTGCATCAAAACATTCAAATTGAATAGTAATGAAAAATCAATGGGTTTCCATCAAAGAAACTTTCTGTGATGTCATCTCCACCAAAGTCGCAAAGGTGTTTCAAAAATTCAACTCAATGGACACGGAATGACATTTCACATGAATTGAAATGCAAAAATAAAGAAAATTAGAAAATTAATGCAGATGATGAGGATGGTTCTGACTTTGATCCACTCGGATTTAATAAAGGATATCGTCCACACCTAGGCTCAACCGAAATTATTCGTGGGCCTCTAGTGGGCATAGGAAAATTAAATTTCTTCAACCAAGTTAACATTTCGCACTTGCTATCTTAAAGAAAGGAATGTTCGTTTGCAGTTTATCTCTATAAAAATCACTGGCAGCAACTCAAGTAAAAATGGCGTGGACGTATTTGAGTGGTATTGATGGCACAACTATTATAGCTGATTAAGAAACTGAGGTGAGGAGCTTTAATTTCTGGCCAATGGAATCAGTAATATTTCCAGAGGACACATGACATTTCTGTTCAAGAAGAGTGAAGTGATTCCACTAGGTTAATACGTTAAAGTTTTGTTAAACTGAACACAACCTCCTGAGGATACACACACGGAATGTCTGCTAAGATTTTGATAGTTGAAACACATCAGCCGTTGGTTTCAAGTGCGATAGGAAGCATCGGATGTTTTCTCCACTGTTGCATACGACATGAGTAGAAGAAAACTTTTTATGTACGTTGGTTTGGAAGGATTCGTAAATGCGCAAAAAATGCATACGACATACCGAAGTCATTCAGCTCAAGGCATAAATTCAAGGTCCAATGACATCTAAAATTTAAAATTGGTTTCATTCAGAAGGGTTGGTTGAATTAATTCAAAGACATCCATTAGTCTTGAGCGCAAATGTGATTAACACTGCGTTTGTGGTCGGCAGATTCCCGTGCGCGAATGTTACCCGTTGACGACTGCGTAGTTTAACGCGGGAGAAGTTGTCCATATGCTAACGTTTACCTACCAAATTTTATCCGTAGGAGATACATTGGTATTTGTGATCAATGAAGAGGAAGTTAAATCTCGCGTGAATGTCAATGGTGACGCAAACATGTATCGAAAGTCGCAATGCATTACGTGTAGCGCCACCAAAGATCTCTTGAGCCCTTATAGAGTTTTCCTTTCACCATTAATTGTTTTGAAGAAACATTAATATCCAGTTATTTATCTGAAAATTGAATAAATATTAGGTCGGCACGGTCCTTTTCCAAAAATATATGAACCCAATTGACTTTCATCTATTGGGAAATCGTGATTACAGTTAGTGAAGGAAAATAAAAGTGATGAGATTTAATTTAAAATGTAAGGACCTCTGTTATGTCAATTTGACAGTTATTCATTGAATTTTAATTAGAAGAACTGGAGAAAACCACCTCCGGTTCTGTCTTACAATCGCGAGAGGATGATAGGTAATTACCAGGGCCCTTGAAGCAAAGGCGATTTACTAATTTTAAATAAAAAGTTAAAAAATTGTAGTACTTTTCTAATTGATTTATTTGGCTATAAACTATAACAGTTTTTCATTTATAATACTATTTTAGTATCATTTATTTATTAAGTGTGCAATTTATGCAAAAGTCAAAATTAACGCTCAACACTGCAGCGAAATATAACCACAGATACAGCTGTCCTTTTGTAAGCCTATTGGAATTAAAGTATCGGCAAAGAATTAACCCAGAATATTAGTGTTCTTTTTATTTTTCTATGCTAATTTCCTAAAAATAAATAGACTTTAAGTTTGAATCTTATCTGAATATTCAAACCGTTATGTGAGTACCCAAAGTCGGCGAGAGTAGATACATCTAGACCATGGCTACATTTTTAACATAGATGCCATTTTCAAAAAAAATTAAAAGAAGGCATATGCGTTAAAATTTCTATCTTTTGAAACTGTTTATTTTACCTAAAGAATTTCCGAAAGTATTTTTATGGCTGTAAAGATTAGTTTTACAAGAAATGTCCTCATAACAACAGCGTGGATGTTGTTTATGGAGGTATACAAGGGTTCCATTGGACAAGAACATCTTGGGTTGTATCGGACCGTAACTTATGCTAGAAGACAATAGTAAAATCGGTCTATGGCCTTCCTTTTTAGATAAAATGAGTACAGGGCAAAAGATATTATTTAATATTTTCATCAAAACACATTTAAATTTAAAGAGCTTTTAAAACGAAATTACATTCAAATCGAACCAACTGCCATGGCCACAGTTTCTATCTAAAGAAAAATTTAAAATTATTAAAACCGTGTCCAATTTATCTTAGATAAGAACGATAACCTCGTATAACGACGTACCCTCTGGGGTACCTCGTGCATTACGCTTCAAACACAGGACGTGGTGTTGATCACATTCTGTAACTGCATGTGTTCTACTGTAACGGGCGTAGTACTTTCTAGAGACAAGTGAGGTACTTCCTCGACGGTGAAAAGTAATGAGTGTATAAGGGCAGTATACCTAGTCTATTATGAGGTGAATGACTGAAACTTCTTCTTTCCTACTCATCGTAATAGGGGATTTCCATGGCAAGATATTGCTTTTGATTTCGCTCAGTATATTCGACATAGTTATCCGTTAGTTTCCAATCAATGAGTCTTTTTAAAAGGTACTCTCATATCGAAAGGAGTAATCACGTCCATTTCAATTTCTCATTCACCGAGGGTTCTTTTTGCTGTCAAATGGGTCCCATTAAAGGTAAATATTTCTATAATTTTCACGCGCACTGGAGATTAATTTTCATATTGATTAAAAAAATATGTAGTTGGTTTTAATAATTCTCCTAAATATATGAGCAACGCCTAAGATTTATTTTATCAACAAAAATCCAAGGCCCTTTATTTAAAATATTTTTATAGCACCTAGTATTTCAAAATTTTCTTTCTTTGTGCGAGGCATGGAAATATAGTAGTTTCAAAATTTGTTTATAAACTAAAGTTAAATGAACCGGTACTACAGTGAAGGAATATTTTATTTCGATTTTTGATACAGCTCATAATAAGTATGAACAGTCTTTGATTGAAGGCTTCCGCAGCGATCAGTGTTTTCATAAAATAATATTTTCGGGTTTTCATATCTATATCTACATAATATCCTAAAAGTCACCGCTGGGATGTGTGGTAGGGGGTGAGTCCACACCGGGCATATACTAAAGGAATAGCACTACTCAAAGGGGTCATCCACCGCATAAAGGGATACATGCAATAAAATACGCAATATTTAAAGCGTCACATGCAAGCACTACTCATGAAGGATGACACGCAACTACGTTTTATACTACAAAGAGGAGCAGACGCATTTCATGCTGTCTTGAGTATATACTTTACATACTCAGCTTATTTATACTTTCAAACCAACGTTTGGTTTTGCCTACTGAGAACGTTGTCAGGAGCTGACTGAAGAGTTTGTCACATTTTTTCACATATATTCCGCTGAGACGGCCATGGACATTTTTTGAGTAAATTAAAAAAAATTAAAATATTGGTTCGATATTTCTCATCGAAAAAATATTGAGACACGGAAAAATACGAGCCTTTTTTTAACTACATCAAACAAGGCTATAAAAAGTTGTGTTCGAACTCATTCTTGCCAGAACTATATCTCGTCGAAGACTATCGTGTGCCGTGGGTCTGACATGAAATTCCCTGTGACGGCTGAAGTCATCCACTACCTTGCCTCAAGCACTCTTTTAGGCTCCCTTATTCTGATCTTAATTGGCCGTTTGGTTTGTCCTGTATGGCTTGAACTACAGGTATACTGGAGCTTATGCATCCCTTCTGTTTGGAGGGGTGGAATGGCATCTTTCGTTGACAGCAGTGGACCTTTGATTTTCCTCATTGTATCCAATATGGTCTTAATATTGGCTCTTCGTAGGATACACGCTATGCTGTTTGTTGTTCTCGAAGCAAATGGCAGCTTTGTGGTGGTGATAGGCTTGATATTGTCTTTATGGTGAATATCTTTTTCAAACAAAGCTCTTTTAATGAATTAAATACCGTGCCCATTTCCTAATAAACCGATATGAAGTGCTCCGTTTCCTGTTCAATGCTGCTATCATTCGATACTGTGCTGGCTCATTGTTTTAGTGGCTTAATTTCTAGTATGATGGGAAGCCGCATTTAAATTCCGATCGGTGTATGTTTTACTCCGGAATAACCGAATCGCTTGACTTCTCCGGACCGAAGCAATATGGGGAGGTAAAGATTCGTCTTCTGAGGTTTCTTTTGCGAATTTGATTTTTTCATACAATCTGTTGAGGTGTTCGTGATATTCTTCAAAATCTTCTTTTCCGTGCGTCCAAACGACGAACGTTTCATCCACGTGCCGAAGCCAGTGCGATGTTTTAAACGTTCGATTTCAAAGTACCTTTTTCATACTTGTCCATACATACATTTGCGATGCGCGGTGAAAGAGCCCCTTTTTTTTCAGAGTCGATTTCTCGGTTGTAAGACAGTTGATTTTTTTTAATTCGGTAAGTTCTGGGGCGTAACTCGGTTATCCTTCCTCGGTTAGCTTCTTGAGAACTTTTACTGCATAGCCTTCTGGAGCTTAATTGAAAAGTGGCACGACGTCAAAACTCACTAAAATGTCTTCATCTGCGATACTCGTAAATATCTCAGTAGTTCAATGAATTACTCCAAATATTTGGCACATAAATCGGTGTAACCAATGAACTGGATTTCTCTGGAAATATATTGTGGTAATTTATTTTTTGGACAACCGATGGTGTTCACTATCGTTTTGCAGTGGTACTTATTTTTTCATTTTCGGGGGTCCATATAAGCGCAGAGCTTTGATGCGTAAGGAAAAAGGTCCCGATGATCATCCGCAGGAATGGACGATTTAAAAAATATCTTTTCTCATTTGAATTTCTATTTTTTCCGTGAGATTCTTCCTTAGCTCTACGTGCACCCTATCATCCAAGAGGCATTGGATATTCATGTTATAATCCTGCTTGGAAGCCAGTACTGCTACGTTCCCTTTATCTATTGTTTGGATAAACGTGTTTTCGTTCCCTTAGTGTGCTTTCACCGGAGTACTGGAGTCTCATCAATCGTATCATGAATATTTCATCGTTCAATACCTTCCACATCATGACAATTAGATATAGGAAGAAATTCGAAGTTCTCAGTAGAAAAACAGTCATATCTTGAAGATAGGCTTTCAAATTGCAGTGCAGAACCTCCCAGGTGTTGTCTTTTAGTACCTATGGATGTCGTTTCAGCTTTGCCTAAGCGACTAAACTTTGCCGTGCCTCCTAATCGAATTCCGACCGACCTCGGAGTAAGCCAGATCCCGTTTCCTCACCGCTGACGGCATTCGACATGAGGTGGTGCGAATCCTTCGTAAAAGCAAACCGCCCCAGCGTAACCTATCCGCTTCTGAGCTCCTGGCAATTAAAGGACTTCATTTAGGAGTTATAAAGCTGGTCGAATTAAAAAATGAAAACGCCGAGGGATAAATGATAAATTTCTCATTTCATATTGCAATTAAGAAAAAAGTCTGACTGCCTTTTCCTTTTCATTAATAAAATTTCTTAAGAATTCCTCAACAGAGAGAGAGAGAGAGTGAAGAGACTAGTTGGACAGGCTTGTGGCTTATGCTTTTGGTTATCAAAAACTTATCTTTGATACCCAAATATATTCATAAATTGAGAAGAAAATCCACTATATAATGCCGTGTAGTGAAAGTCGCATGCCCTTGGCCTTGGTTAGCAACAGGGTGTGTAACATAATTCATACCTACTCCTATTTCTGTCTATCCCGTTTTGTTGGATTTCGTTTAACGCTAACGATGGCTCCCTTACGCCTAATTGATCACAATATTTCGTAACTCGAACTAAATAGTGCACATCTTTCTGTTTTTCTCTTGATGATACCTCCATCCATGGCAGAGCCTTCCTTCCTTTTTTTCGGTATTATTTCCACTATGTGAAACTTTTTTTAGCTCACCTATGCACGGCAAAGGTTTGGAAAAGGATTTTTTTATATTGAAAGTTCAAAGACAGCGTTTCATAATAAATTCTATTCTGAGGCCATTGAACGTTAATACTTATGAGGCGAACGTGCAGGCCGAGATGGAAGCTTTATAGGTATTATTCGATTTAACTATAGAAATTTTTTGGTCAAGGAAATTTTCTGCTTTCCCATTGTTATGTACCTGTTCCGTTTCTGTGGAACGTTTATGGCTTATATCTTTCATGGATATCTGCCCGTAAGGGTGAACCCAGCGAAATAGTAGCAGATGAGAGGACGGAAAATGGGCGTCTATAACGACTTCGCGCACGTTGTCCCCGAAATTTTAATCGTGAAAGGGTCCCTCGTGCGGAGCGATTCGACGCAGATATCATCGCATCTGCGTGGGTGTCACCCCATCAGAACGGGACGAGCATTTCATTACCCCTCCGTAGTTTTATCGGATTAAGGCAGAGGAGCGGGTTCACGTCGGCAGAGCACATAGGACGGATTGATGAATCACGGCGTCTGATTAATAAGTAAGGAGATAACCCGGGCCGATTCTCTCGCTCTCTCTCTCTCCCTCCAACTCGCAATTCCACGCTCAACCGTGGATGACGGTTATCTTTTTACGTCACCTATTCAATATACATTCGACTCAATCCAGCGTGGGTGGATCTCACCGTTTGAGAATCGCTCGTGGGCGACATGGCGGTAAAGCGCTCCATGACCTATTTCTCAACTCTGTGCTATTGAGCTACGTGTGACC
Source organism: Calopteryx splendens (assembly GCA_002093875.1). Classification (NCBI taxonomy): domain Eukaryota; kingdom Metazoa; phylum Arthropoda; class Insecta; order Odonata; family Calopterygidae; genus Calopteryx; species Calopteryx splendens. The sequence continues at coordinate 41,345 of LYUA01004030.1, read as the reverse complement.
TATTCGCATGAACCCGCCCCCCCCCTTCCCTACGCGTTTAAGACTAGTCCGGAAATTATTTCCGAGTCAGGAGCAGATGGAAAGGACCTTGAATTATCCCGCTAAGATTGTTTTTATATGTGGTCCACCGTGGCAGGTTATTATTGGGCAAGCACAGAATAATATCTTACATCAACGTGTGGACATCAAAAATGGTTTTAAAAATATTAAAATCTTTTATCGTACGTCATTTTATCCTTCTGCTCCTCAACGTTTCCTCATATTTCTGGTTGGCCACACTCCACATATTATATATATTAATTTTACATTCTTCTCCTGCGATTCGGACACGCTAAGGGCACTCTAGGAGAATAGCGGGCAAAACTGTTAAGGATGTGTCTGAGCGAAAAGTAGTCTTTGGTATGTTTGTTGATGACGGATAAATGTTAAAAATGATAGAAATAATGAATATATATAAAAAACATGGAACTGATGGTTTCCTTGACGAGTCATTTAAGTTCCAAAGCCTTAACTACAAAGTTAAAATTAAAATTAAATCATAGTAGATGTTCATTTTTCGAAATCATGTATCATTGTGCTGTATCCAAAATTATTCTGTGAGTATCCATAAAGGTAACCATTCCGTTAACTACCCACCTACAATGGTATGTCTTGAGGAAATAGTTAAAGTTTTCTGATATTTAATAAGAGCTATTCCAGGGTAAAAATTAAATGATAATTTAATGCTTTCTCTCTTTGGCCAGCAAATTTTGTAATACCTTACAGTTTCCCTTCCGCTGCCCACAAATAGGTTGGACAACCTTTTCTCTACCTCTCTGTTCAGTGTCCTTGTCATTAATTCTTCCCTTCTCGGATATATTTTTTACTCTCACAATCTTCCTCTTAGCGTCTTTATTGCGCATTTCCCCCACTTTATGCCATTTTTAATATAAGGGCCAACGGGATGAGTATCGTAGAAGAAAAATTGGGAAATCTAAAAGAAAGGATAACAAAAGCCGCAAACAAAGCAGAGGGAACGGTAAGTTGGGAAATAACGAGGCGGCCGTATGTCACAGAAGAGATTCAGAATGATAGATGAGAGAAGGAGGAGGAAGAACGTAAGAATCACTATGGGAAAAGGAATTTAAATATTTAAATGATTAACTAAGGTGAGAAACTGATAAGGCGAAATAAAGGTAACGAGACCCGTGCGATGAAATGGAGAGTTTACAGAGAAAGGGTGAAATAGGTGCACTTTACAGGAAGATGAAAGCAATGTCAGTAAGAAAAAGCAGTGACACTATCTACTACTATAAGGCGGATATGACAGGAAAAGTAATAATCGAAGAGGAAGATATTATGGCGTGATGAAAGGAATAAATAGAAGAACCATTTGTTCAAAACATTTGCTCGATATGTCTAGATATAGAAGGAGAATATGATGTCAATGAGGATAGCTCTGGCCTAGGCATACTTGTTTGCGAGATAAAGAAGGAATTAACGAAAATGAAAGCGAACAAATCTGTAGGAATGTGTAGCATCACTGCAGAACTACCCAGGGATTTAGGAAAATGTGGAAGGAACAGTTTTTATGGCGTCATTCGCTGCACTTATGAAGGAGGAAATCGGGCAAGATACTTTGTTCGATAATTATTAAGTGCCATCCAAAAAAAAAGAAAAGCGGCAGTATATAAGAGCTACATAACCACAAGATTTATTTCACGCGGAGCAAAGGAAGTGCTTAGGATAATCAATAGAATGATGGCAAATGATTACTTAGGAGAGGCTGAGGTGTGGTTTAGGAAGGATAAGGGTACCTGTGATGCCGTAGCAGTAATGAGAGCACTGATGGAAAGGAACATAGAATATAACCAGGATGGATTTGTTTGCTTCTTGGATTTCGACAGGGCGTCTCATGGTGGAAATTGGAAACAACTATGGAACGTATTGCTTAAGATAGGTGTAGACAGTAGTCATAGGGGCTTATCCATGCACATGTCATTGACTGCACAAGTGAAGGTAGCGGATGGAGGAAAATGTGGGCAGTGATAAGCAGAGTGATAGGAAAGGACAATCCGGTGTCTGCTGTGTTTTTCTAAGCATAAGCGGTGGAAATGGTAAAGCAGCCATGGGAAGGATTGGAGGTAGGAATGTAAGTGAGAGGAGAACTTATCAAGTCAGATTTTGGGACGTCCAAGCTTCAGCTAGCCAGTCACCAAGGAATTTCAATTATCACAGACCAAAACGCAGGGCTACTGTGATAGGTATGGGAAGGCTAATTCCGAATGGACACGTAATTTAGTTAATTTGTATTCGAAAGTGGGGGGAGACACAAATTTTTATTTGGAGGAATTTTGAAAACAAAGACTTAAAGGATTTCTACATCTGTGTTTTTCTTAATTTGAATTGAAATTTATTGCATCGAAATCATCATAATCGATTGTATGATATCGTAGTGAAAGTAAAACTTTCAAGATATCTTCACTTTGGCGTAGAATACGAATAGTGAGTGGCTCCAAATATTTGAAGCCGGTTATGCAAACTATCGTTAGCAAATTTTTTTATATTTCTTTTTTCTAATACTTATTTGTATAAGGATTAAAGACCAATTTCTAATGAATTATTTTTTCATATAAGCAGACTGGGTCTATCAATTATTTTCACGTTTAACCATTTCTGCTTCTTTGTAATGAGTAAATAGTCCTTTGTTTGCTTCAATTGAATATCAATTGCAACTTAGTTTAAATAAGTACTAAAAGAGAGCCCACTTAGCAGCACAATAAGGGCGTAATTAATTTACCGTTCAGGCTTCGCGAATTAATGCGCGGAAAGTTTTATCTGATTGACATAACTAATAAATTCACTTCTTTTAATGTAAACTAGTTGCCACCATTCTAAGCTTGGTCTCATCTTATTGTACGCAAAGCCAGTATATAACTATTGCACGTAATGTCTTAGTGTCTGTAAAGCATTCGGAAACGGTTAACTTTAGGGCGATGTAATCACGTTTTATTTATGTATTTTTTTTCTTAAATTTCCGTGCACTTCAACAACATCGGTGACTGAAGCCAAGGAAACCTAAATCCTTCCAACATTCGATACGGAAAAATTCTGCGCCATTATTAATGACTTTGATAGTGCTCGAAAATATCTCAAACAACTAACCCACGCGTTTATCTCAAGTCCTTGTTGCCCATTTTTCTCGAACCGAGAAGAGGCACTGTTACGCATTCGCTCAGTTTTCGGGTCACCGGTCATGCTTGTTACCTAAGCACGGGATTTCGTAACTCGAAAGCACTGGCAGGGAAAAGGAGATACCCCCCTGTCGGTGCGCTTGCCGTAGTCGGGGAGGGAAAAATAACGGCGGGCATGCCACCATGCGAAATGGGAAGGGAAGCCTTTGACGGGAGGACGGGACTGCAAGATTAAGAGTCCGGTTTTTATTATCAGAACGAGAGGAACTTCAACGAAAGCATTCCGACCTTTCCGACCCTTTCGGTATCTTTAAACTACTGCATTCCCAGGGCTCCTTCCAGGAGATAACCCTACGATAGACCTCATTTATTATTATTTCATGACCAAAATACAAAGTAGACTGCTCAAAAAGAGGCGAGGCACATTCTACTCAATAAAGTCTGATACTACAGTAATCAACCCGAAGTTTGGTTTGGTAGATGAGGTTAGAGCTCACCCAGTACTAAGCCCAACGGCGTGTGATATTCACACATCAGGG
>LYUA01004028.1:34884-46625 GCA_002093875.1 Calopteryx splendens | reverse complement strand
AAATATTTTGCTATTTACTAGGCTTGCTTGATGTACTTCTAAAATTACATTTTCCAAGGAGTCCCTCCAGTTTTTGTTTTTTTCCAATAAAATATATCAAATTGAATAGCATGCATTAGAAATTAAAACCCATTGCTGCGTATACTACTTCATTTCTAGTACAGCCATTAGTCCACAAGTCCCTTGTATTTGAAGGAGCTTTATAAAGGCCTACTAAATGCAAAATTTCAAATGGAGCCTTTATTTTGTCCGTTTGTCTAACAATATGCTTATTTTTTCTCTCTCAATAAGTGTTCAATAAAATATTTGTACACTCTGAAAATAAAAAATAGTTCCCAACTAGGATATTTTACCATTTTTGAATGTTCATTCAATAAGGAATTCTCATGGTAATTGCTTTCAGGCTGTTGTTAGAGCATTTTTGGGAAACTGTATTTTTGCCACAGTGTTTCTTCATCCTTGCCCTAAAACAGTTTCCTTTCACTCTGTAATTCATCACTTTCAAACAGATCTTGATCATTGCTCACTTTCTTATAGGTTATCGAAATCACCAGTAACTGACATATTATTGATTTCTACATCCTCTTCCAATAACTTCTAAAAGCTATATTATTAATTTTTCCTCCTTTTGTGTATCATACTGCAAACTAAAATTTATTTAGTTTATAATCTCATTGAAATAATCGAGGTTGCCGAAAAATTTGGTATCATTGTCAAGTGCACAATATGAAGTTATATTTGGATTTTACATCAAGTTGAAAAATCTAGAAGTGTGATGAATAATAATGATTCTCATATTTACCTCGAGTTATTCACAGGTAAGCTTATTTCCAGAGGACTTTATTGGCAACTATTTCAGGAAACAAAAAGTTTGCACAGACAACAGAAAAAGCACAGCACTATGGATCACTGAATGTTTGAGTAAGAGTTTTTTAAGAAAATCAGTAGGAGCAGCCTATTGAAGGGGAGACAGTTTGAACAAAATAATAAACACTGCCATCAAAATCACGTTACCTTCAAAGAGGGTTATTTTATTTGGAACTAAATCATATGCTAAAAGTTTTGACTGTGTGCTCATGTCATTCAAAAATAAGTTGTCATTAGTGAAGTCTCAAATGGTGGTGCATTCTACATTGTCATGTCGAAAAGAAATAAACAAGATTATATTCAATGGGCCCCAAATCTCATGGCAAATACAGAGGCATTTGGTGATGTATTTATTGTGTTTGGACCCTCAGAGGGGACCAGGAGATCACTGTTCATAGAAAGACAAGTTTGTAACACTAGCATGGCTGGTGGGATTCTGGCACACACAGTTATGAGAACATATTTAAAAAAATCAACTATATGTGATGATGATATTCTAGTCAGCAGGGGTGCCTATCCCCCCCAATGCTGATGGCGCATTCCCCCCCCAAAACCAACAACTCCTCCCCCCATCGGTATATAGCTACTTACTAGGTTATAATTTGTTAGCCTGTCCAATGGGAGTAACGCCGAGGGTAACGGAGGATTCGGTAAGTTTCTTTTTATTTTTAACTTCACAAAATATTTACATTTAGTGAATTTCTTTATGCATTTTAAAANATTCACAAAATATTTACATTTAGTGAATTTCTTTATGCATTTTAAAAATCTCCAAATTTTTTATTCCCCCCAAAATAGTTTTCTATCGCGCAACTTGTGCCATACATACCCCCTGTGGGCGGCCCTGCTAGTCAGTAAACTATAAATGCCTCAAACACAGCTATTATAGAATTAGATTATTTAAATACAGATGATTTAAATGTTATTGAATTTTTAAATGCCTCCAGATTTTAAACCATACTCAAAGGTTAAACCAACAAAACTGCTGGATAGGAAATGTTCAACACAAACTTAGCTAATAGCATTCAGGAGCTGAAGAGCACTTCTGAAGGGCTGAGGTGGATGGAGCCTTAACATCGAGTTGACCAAGGCTTGGTTTTGGCAGTAACACCATCGAAGAAGAAAACTAAAAGTGCCGATTTTATTTGTGATAAAAAGTTTTATTATTATTTTTTTTCATTTTCTAAGGACATTATTCCCATATATTTAGAGTAATATGAGAGGACTGAATATCTTAATTGATTCCATCATGAAATGGATTATCTTGACAATACATTGGTCCTAAGTATTCATGAAACACTTATGATAAAGATGAAGTTATTCTAAGACCAGCACGATGACCTGACCACCCAACTCTCAGGCATTTCAAGGGAAAAAGACAAGTTATCCCTATTTTAAACAGAATTGTTAATCATAGCAAAGTAAAAAATTGTTTCAGCAAATGTTTTGCACCTATGTTACAAATATCTTTGAATTGCATAGCATTTTATAGCTGGATTATGTAAATTAATCCAAAATTAACAGTTCTTTTGTGCATACCAATGGAATAGCTCAAAGACCCTTCACAAAATCATTACTACCCAGAGTAGCTGAGCATCTTAGATAATTAATTTTTAATTTAGTAGCTGCTAGAAATTTTAATACAGTTATATTAATTTTCATGTGCACATACCATGCATCACAAAATACATAGAAGAGAACAATATTTCTGCCTGAATGTACAGATTTAATTTTTCCTGCAAAGATAACATAGTTGTTCATTCCAAAAGGAATTCTCATGAATCCTTAGCAATAGAGCCTCGGGAATGGTTTTCACAGAATCCATGCCTAAGAATAAAATTATGGGAAATGTTAAATATATAGGCACAAAAGTTAGTAAAATTTGAAAATATAAATTTTCATCACATTATATTTAACTAACCATGCTCCAAGGCATTGGATACATCATTTTATAAATGCAGACAAACTTATACCAGAACTCATTACTAACTATTATCATAAAAATGTTTGTGTACAGAATATTCACATGCCTATAGTTTTATAAAACAATGAACCAATGCTACACAATGCCATAACTGGCATAATGACAGTTATTATTTACAATGGTAGTTATAATCTTCAAAATATGATGAGCAATTGACAAAGCATAGTAATCAAGAACCTTGAACCACTATTCTCATTACACTGATTCCTGAAAAGTTCACAGTAGCTATGAATCCTTTTTCGAACATAAATGGTTTCAAACTTTGAATTCCCTTCTGCCGTTGTTCCCAAACTTGTTGAAATCCCTGAAATTCAAAAGAAAAGCATTAATCTGCCTTAGAATATTGTACACAATCAATGGCTACTTGGTACTAAAAATAGCTGCATACCCCAACATGATTGTACTTAAAAAGATGAATCTTTTCATCCGTAGCTGCAACTGCTATAAATCCATCTTTCATGCTGTCACCTAAGGTGGACAATTATAGAAAAACAATATGATCATGATAGGTTAAATGAAAGTTTTTTTAATTTTAAAATTGCAGGCACCACAGTTTTTAGCAAAGTCAGTGATTACTTCATGGCATTACTTACAAAACAAAATCAAGAACAGGAAAATTAGGAAGTTCAAAAGGGATGACAAAAAGGGGTAGGAGAGGTGTTGAGGGAAGGGAGAGGGGGAAGGGAGAGGGAGAAGGGAAGGGAGGGGGAAGAGAGGGGGAGAGGGAATGGGGAGAAGAACTCTTACCTCCAACATAAAAAACCCCAACTCCTAGTATGCTTCCTTGGCAATACAGGTTCTGATAGAAATAAAAATTACCATGTTCTTTAGAGTATTTATAAATAACTACTGGCGCATTAAAATCTTGACCTTTTATGATGAAAGACTGTCCTTTAATGGTAAGACTTGTGGCTGAATTTGTTCCAGTGGTTGGCATAAATCTTAACAGAATGAACTGGAAAAAAGTTAAAACACTGGGTTAAGTAAAAATGTTCCACTTTGCTCATCAATTCTGGTCCAAGAATTAGTTACCTCTTCACCAAGTTAATTTATGATACGATACTATTTGTTTGTGTACAAATGTCCACGAAAATGAATAAAAATTTATGAACAATTAATTAAACATTAGATAAAAAATGTAGAAGTTAATATTAGGAATAACTAATTAGTCCACTATAGAAAGTTAAAAACATTCTGTAAAGATGAGTATTCCTAAAATGTCAACAAAAGCTAATTTAAATGTAAGCCACTCCAACATTTGCATTTCAGTCAACAAGGGTTTGGCATTGAAAGAGGTAAGGACAGCCTTTCTACCACTGTCCAAGTGGTGGGGGGAAGGGTTTCTAACAGAGGTGGGGACAAAGCAGGAGGAGGTGGGGGTGCAGGAGGGGTGTAAGGGGAGGGAAAATTTGGAGTAGGGAAGAGGAGAGATATTCAGATTCACCCTTAACTAATAATATTAATAATATGTTAAATAATAAATTCTGCTTTTAGTGAAAGATTATAATAAACTTACCTCTTCTTTTTCCACATCAAACCTGTAAATTTCATCAAATACATCCCTCGTCCTCAGGTCCGAGTCATAAGAATTACCAATAAATAAGTATACAGCTGTATTTATTTCTAGTATTTCTAAAACTGTTGCTCCATAAGTGGGGATCTGCTGAACCACTTTGGCTTCAGTCCACTTAAGCACCAAACTATTTATATTGTGAGAAGCTGTAGGATAAATTTTATTTTAGTCTACATTATTCTAACTGTCAAGTTATATAATTTTTAAGTAGTTTAGTAAAGATCAAATTTCATGTTAAAGCTCTGGGATAACATTTATTTCAGCTATAATCAACTACAAACAGAGAACTTAGATCTCTTGAGTTCGATTATGAGCATTCCAATGATAAAAGATTAATAGTCTCCTTAACTGTGAATCTCCAATTGAGCAAAGTTTAAGCTCTTGCCTCAATAATGTCATGAACATCAATAAAAGTGAGCCCTGAAGAAAATGATTAGTACATGGTATGAGGATGTATGTATATGCATCCAGCGAATATCTCTCATAGTTGTTAAAGGAAAATTAATCTGATTATCTGAAATTGCAGAGAATACCAGTTTTCAGAAGAGAATCAGAGCCATCATTATAAAAAGGACATTCCAGACAGACAGGCACTTGGATGAGGGAACAATTTTGACTGATGCACATTCAGAACTTCTCTGCACAACCATGAAAAGCTGAAGTTCATTTGATTTGGAGAATGAAAAATACTTATGAATGGGGTTACCAGATGTCCAGAAAATCCCAGACATTCCCTATAATTTAAAAGTTATTCACACATTAATCATTTCAGTCTGGCATTTGGGAGGTTTTCTGAAATTTTTTTATGCCCTCTTTTTTGAGAGTTTGAGACATTATTATCTGGCGATATTAGGTCCATAAGACCATCTCTTCATTTACTTTATGGGTAGAGAACTTAATATAGGCCATGCAGATGAATGCTAATTCAAGCAATTTCTCTTTGCAGGGTTTATTAATGAATCGCATAAGTATTTCATTAATAAATGGCATGTTGATAATATTAATATATTGAGTTCCACTATTAGGAATAAACAAGTGTTGCTTAAATTACCTTAATACTTACACTTTTTGGCATCATAATGGATTGATATCACAATGTAAAAGTCATTTTTAACTGTAAAAGACTGGACATCAGTTACATATCCTTCAAATGTAAAATTATCCACATTGAAATCATTGATCATCTCTCCAGTATCATCATCCTTAGTCAACCACACGACCTTGTTGTACTCCTTTGTAATTTTTTTTTCAGAACTCATACACCTGAAAATATAATTTCAAGTCAAGATCCATAATCAGCCTGAATAACCTCCAAAAAAATTAAAAATAATGGTATTACTCACTCATTGCTTCTGCTCACTGTATTAGAAAATAACTCAGCTCCTCTCTCACCACTTTCATCATAAACTATAAAATATCTCAGGGTTCCATCAGATGGCATAACAGTGAACTGATCATCAAAAATTCTTATGTTCACCTGCTTCATGCAGAGGCATTGCTTTGGCAAACCACACTCGCTTTCATCCATGACATTCAGAGTCACTGCTACCCTGTTCCTCAAAGGCATTGAGTGAACTGAGGTGTGTGATCCATTGCCTCCCACATATCCATCATCCAAATACATAAATTCATTTGCTGTTACTGCAAGGGATTAAGTTTCGATCACAGAGTCAAGCAATCACAGAGTCAAGCAATCCATTTTCCCATATCCAGACAATATCAGTGCTGCCAAAATTAAATGTAAATTGACCAAAAATATAAAATACATCAAAATGGCCTGAAAAAATTAGTCTGAAGGATAAATGGTAAAGTCATTCTGACCATATAGCTTTTCCATTACAACTTTTCAACAAATCCATTGTCACCCCTTATCTAAGGAGAATACAACCAATTTCAGCACTCAATCATGTTATGGGGTACTTCATGTTATCATTCATGCAAGAATGAACCGGGCTCATAATTTGCACCCCATTGTTCCTACTCTCCCCCGATCCCATAGGATGAACTGATGCACATGTTTACCAATTTTTCTCAGAAATCCTTAACACAACTGCTCCCCATGCCTGCATGTAAACCAGAACAGTAGTTGGGGCTTGATACAATATAAATAAACCATGGGGAAATGAGATAAACCACGACCTCACCCCAAGGAGATGGGTTGGCATAAATTATACAACAGTGTAACTGAATACTTAGTTACTTTAAATAGTTAACTTATTTGACACCTTTACATGGACATATGTCTTTACCACCATACTTAGAAACTGTAGAGCAATGTCCATATCAATCTAATGGAGCATCAGCTAAGTTCATGAACCAAGAACATGGAGGAAAACTTGGCTGACAGCATTTAAATTTAAGCATAATATTAATTCAGGCTTAATTAATTTAAGTAATACCTTTGATTTGTCAATAAGCCACTGGACATGAAACACACGATATGGCAGGAGAACAACATGCAAGAAATACAGAGCAGGTACAGGGCAGGTGTTCTATACAATTTGACAAATTCTTAATTGTGTGAAATTTATCACAAATCATTGTGCAGAAGGTTCTGTAATCCAGAAAATCAGTTTGGATTTATTCTTGTGTGTGCCGAGGAAGCATTCTGGTTTGAAGTCAAGACTACCTATCAGCAGATGAACATTACTCTGCTACCTATTAAACAATAGTAACAATTAAGAGTACCAGAAGTAAAAGGTTCTTCTACAGCTTTTCCTCACTCCCACATTGGGTCACTGACATTAGGTTAGACCTGATGCAATGATCTTTCTCAATAAACTGACCCTAAATCACAATGATTTCCATGCGAGATAATATCCATAGCACAAATATTCATTTCAATCACCTGAAGTGTACTTTCTATTAATAAAACAACTTCTTTTCCAGAATTACTAACTTCATAAATTTGCAAATTTGGTAAAGGAAATCTCTTTGGAAAAAAAATCACTTGCCAACCGACCATTTTCATTAAATTTCAGAATGCCATGTTCAATAAAATTATTGCAAATGCACTCTGCAGATATGAGCAACATTCTGAAAAGTGCAATTTTGATTTTACGAGAACTGTGAATTTGGTTTATCTGATTGAAGGAACTCTTTATGTTACACATGATTTTTAAATGGGATCAGAAAAATGCCAGGATCTCACATTCACATTGCTGCCAACAGTGAGCAGATTGATGAAATTTACTTTCTAGTTTTAATCTTAATTATTTACATAATGCTACATTACTTACCATCACTTAAATCAAAGTTCTCTTCAACCATTCCTTGAATTTTTGTGAGATAACTCTTCTCATTTTCTATGTTTTTTTCTAGAACAGCTATGGAATTGTTGTACATTGCAGATAAATCAATGCCGTTTACTAAATAATTTACTTGCACATTGGCATTCATTACTGATCCACTGGCAAATATCTGTGAATGTAAAACATTTAATTGGTTGGTTGAGTTACAGCAAATAATAAAACAAATTAAGACCTTAATTTATGTCAGAAACGTATGCTAAAATGTGATAAAAATCGGAATTGGATTATTGTGAAAACTATAATTTATGAGTATACTGAGACCTGATAAGCAACAGTTTTTACCTTTAAGCAAAAAACAATGGATCTCAGTAGACTATGTGGATAATGCTCTTAAAATTCTACTGTATCATAGTAATTAATGTAATTTATTCATTAGCCTCATTTTTATACTAATGTTTGTTTTGGAATTTACAGTCTTTGAACAACATTTTACTCCTTATTGCAAAACACCTCACGTGACTGCTGACATTGTTGGAAATACATTTGGTGTAGCTACAATGGTGTACTACATTCATGCAGTGTGGAAAAAGAATTAACTTGACTGTGAATTTGAACACAGGTTACAAGGTCTTAGAATTCACTTTAGGAAGAAAATGACTATCCTATTGAGAAAGCCAAATGATAATTCTTGCTTCAGTGGCATTTTCAGTGATGGTTACTGATGTAGAATACTAATCCTTATTGGACACCCTGTGGTAGCTGACGCCAGCTATCAGGGTGGCATCACTGGGGACTTCCAGTATTGGTATTTGGTATAGACATGTGGCAGGTGCTTATGAATAAACACTTCTGATCATATCTTATATATTTGTCGTTGCATTAATTAATAAAAATGGATTAACCAGTAATATAACATGGTGTGTAGAGTTAATATTTATTATATCCGGAGGCAAAAGTTATTCGCAAAGTTTAAAAAAATTTTGGTAAGACCACATTATTTTCTTTTACACTAACAAGTGTTAATACTTTTCATAATAAAACATTTTTCCTTTTTTTTATCGTAAATATTTGTTCTTTTCATAAATATAACTTACCATAATTTAGACACATTTGTCTCAAAGGCCAGCCTTCATTTACGCTCCAATTTAATGGCTCTGAATGCCCTGTTCGGGTGAATGGCCACCAAGTTCTGATACAATGTCCAATTTTGTAATCTTGTAAAATTGACTTTGTATGTTTGCTCCTAACGGAGGGGAGGATGGGTACACTTTGTGAAACACTCAACTAGACATCAGTGACACTGAGCTAATAAGACCACTGCTTTGTCATCACTTTCTTCCACTGGCTATTTACGAGGAATTTTTGTTGACTTCATGGATACTTTTGTCTCCAGTACTCTTGTGTGTGACAGAGATTCAGTTTATGCCTAGTGGTTGTGATCACTAGTTGGAAAAAACTGACGTAGGCATATCTTTCTTTTATACCGAGGAGTGCTTAGCGAGGTTTTACCTAAGTGGGAGTGTAGTTGAAACAGTTCGAAGCTAGTGTGCAATCTCTTATTCAAAACTTTATTATAGTTCCCAGAAATGAACGGGGAAAATATTTTGAAAGATCACCCAGATGAAGATTTTATTATTTGTTACCACTAAGTTATGATGATGAATCAGAGGAAAATGATGTTCATTGGAAGTGTACAAAAGACCAAGTGAATACAGATGCTGATGACGACAGTGGCAATGTGGTACCACTGATTGGGTGATGAATATAATAATAGTAGAATAGTAATAATAATATTAGTAGAATAATGATAGTAGAATAGAGTAGTATTAATAGAAGAAAGTGATGAAGGTGATAATACCAGTGATGTGACTGATGCAGTTCTAAAATCAGAGTTCAGTATAATCTCAGAAAGCTGTGACACTTGTAGACCTAATGCCTTCAGTTACACTGAAATACCAGGGCCCAACTATGCACCACCACAGGACGCCCTCCCTAGGGCATGTACTTCCATTAGTTTTTCACTCCCAATAGGAATTTATATACTCAGGAAACTAACATGCATGCTGTGCAGTACCCAAGATGACAGCATTTATTGCAATATTATTAGAAATGTGTATCAGTAGAAGGCCGACCTTCTTTTCATACCGGGATAGCATTTCTAGCACCATACCATGACTTAGTAAGATGATGTCAAGGAACATTTCCAATTGATTTGAAAATTTTCTTTCTCACCAGCCATTTTAGCCCATTGTTGACCATGCAAACCACCTAACTACACACCACCAGAACTACACACACCCCAAACACCTTACCACTGATGAAACATTAGTTTAAACAAAAAGTATTTCACAGTTGCTACAGTATGTTTCCCTGTAATAAACATCACTAATGGGGAATAAAATTCTGCATGCTGTGTGACTCCTAAGTGAACAACTGTCTAACCTTTATTGTTATTGTGGTGCGAAAAATAAAGTCGACAAAAGACTAGCATGCACATGGACTAGGTTTCGTGGTAGTAAAAAACTTTTGAGTTTGGGGAAATTATTTCCAGAAAGGGTAATGGACAATTTTTTTTACAAGGAAGCAAGCATCCAAATTAAGGGGGCACCAGTCAAACTGGATTATGAGGTTCAAGTCATGCACTCCAGTTGGTTATGGTGTTACCTACAAATTAATTTTCTTCTAAAAGTATCAAAGATTGGCCTATTATTAATTGCACTCACACAGTAAAAAGTTCTATTTCAATGTTGCTTATATATTATTTATGTAACTCAAATATCCAATAAAATGGCAATATTGAAAAGAAACAAATTTTTGCATCTAAATATAGTGTGAATATACTTGTTTACTTCATAAAATGAAATATTAAACCAATTTACTTACCACATTGCCTTCTATTTCAGCTTCTTCATTTCTGACCAAGCCAAGAGAATACTCTTCTGTCAAATCATATTCATTCACAAAACCAACGTCAATGTCACCATTAATGAGAAGGTCCTGAAGAAAGGTTTTTTTTCCACTAATCTCCAGGGTTTGGTCACTGTGTAACGGTATAGTCTCCAAAGGATCAATATTATTAATTAAAGTAGTTTTAGTTTCTCCTGAAAAATAAATGGTAAAGTTAATGGATGCTGTTAACACTAGTGGGAAAAATCTTCACAAGTTAGTAATCGTGAATGCAGTTAAAGGCTAATCACACAGGAAATCCAGTCTCAAATAGTTCTCTTGGTAAGAGTAATGCCAAAATAATATTGCTCTTGAAAGAATGGTTATTAACACTCTAATGATGATGAAGTATCAACTGTTGCATCCCATCCCTTGGGTATCCAGTTCCTACAAAACACTTCCTAACCAGAATAGCAAACATATAAAAATGTGACCAAAGGTAGGAATTTGGAATACACAAAAACAAAATGATCTGTCAAAAAATGAAGGGCACATGGAAAATTTTGATCCAAATTAATTATTTTTACTTTTTAATTGAAGGATACAATGTGAAGTTTATTCATCCATTAATATTACTTTGATAATCCCAGATAGCTAGAGCCGAGAATGTTGCCCAAAAATCTAACATATTCAAAAGAAAGACTTCAATGGCACATAGTAAGTTTTTATGCACAAACAGATAACATAAAAATTAAATGAGGTCACTGCAAAGGGCTCCCAATGGCTTCAAGACATTGTGGGTGATGTGAAGTGGTGGTGGGAAAAGGCAACCACTGGCATGAGTGGTGATGGCATGAGTGGTGATGACATGAGTGGTGATGGCATGAGTGGTGATGACATGAATTTACATATGGATATTCGTCTTAGCTCGCTGTGCAATGTAAAGGCTGTTGCCAGAATTGACGGTTGCTCGTGATTCAAAATTTCTCACGTGTGGCGCTCAAAACAGTGGGCTCGTGGGATACATTTACTTCTTGAGAGAGAACCATAGGAAACAACACGTGTTTGTCGAGTAAGATATTCTCTATTTCAGCAGAAAACTACTGTTAAGGCAGTGCCTGCTCGTTTTTAGGACAAGACGAGTAGCTGTGATTTTGATCAGGTGCTCGTTAGCGTGGGA